>OX456526.1:18667429-18788170 GCA_949748255.1 Eustalomyia histrio
CTGTCCGATTAAAATATTTTAAAAATTTTGTAATTTTCACTTAAATATTTTTACAAAAATTTATTTCTTTTTGTTCGTTAAAAAAATAATGTTCACTTCTTAATTAAAATTTTTATGACTTACAATAAAGTTTGAATGAAGATCCACATTGGAGAGTCCGCGGCGTCCTTTTTGAAGGTTTCAACCGTCTACTAGGGTACGGTAGTTCGTCACTGATGTGTTTCCTCTTGTTGTTTCCCTTTGGTATCGGTGGTGTGTCTCTTCTTGTTGAGCTTACTTCCACGTTCTTAGGGTGAGTTGTAGAGTGTTCCACAGTTACTGAAGGGCTTCTGGAATTTTCCTTTCCTCAATCGGTCTTTTTTCGATGTATTGTAAAGGTTTGACTTGGTTTCCACCCTTTTTTATTTCCACAATTGTTCTTTTATTCTTTTAAATCGTTTAGTTCGATTCAATTCTTCGTTTTTAGAGAGTTCTTTATTTTCTGTTAACCGTTAATCTTTGGGCTCTTTTTATTTTATTTTTGAACCTTTTTTTTTTTTTAATTGTCAACTTCCTCAAATCGTTAAGTTTATGTTTTTTTTATTTTTTAAAAAACTTAAGTTTATTCGACTTTTGTTTATAAAGAATTTTCACTTTTTTTTTTTTTTTTTTTTTTTTTTTTTTTTTTTTTTTTAACTGTTAGTTTTGGACTCTTTTTTTATTTTTCGAATCTTTTTCTATTTGTTAACCGTTATGCCGTTTGGGTTTCCTTTTTTTTATAGGACTTTTAGCATTCGCTCGGGCGCCAGTTACGAAGTTTATAATAAAAGACGTGGTGCTGTGGTGAATGTAGTAACAACTGATTCTTTATTTAATTCTTTTCCTTTTTATAAGCTCAATTTGCTTACGTTATAATTGACAACTTATTTTAACCTAATTTAGTATTTGTCTATTGCACAATTTATTTCAATAAAAGCTTAGTTTACAATAATATTTGTTTTAATATAATTTTAATTATTTGTTTGGTAATCGAATGTTGTAGTTGGTAACCTAATTTAGTATTTGCTTATTGTACAATTTATTTTAATAATATAAATTTAATTGAATATAATAGTTGGTTGAACTCTAGTGTGTTATTGTTGTTGTGAAAGAATAAGGTTCTTGTGTTAGCAGTTTTTTAAGTACGTGTGGTTTGTTGCATTATAATTTACTCTGGTGTGTTATTGTTGTTGTGAAGGTATAAAGTTCTTATGTTGTTAGTGGTATTTGCTGGATGTGTTAACTTATATATATATATTTTGGCCTCCACCCAAAAGATGTTTTTTCTTTCATTTATTAGCCTTTTTTGGGAGAAAAAATAAAGATTTGTACTATTTTTTTTTTTTGTACGTTTAAACTTAACAAACTGTGTTGTTGGTTCACAAATATAAAACCGAGGCAGCGTATGTTGAAAATTGTTTTGGCAAAATGCCACTTTAAAATGTGTTTTTTTTTTTTCATCTTCATACTGTTATAAAAATAACAAAAACATACATATGAAAATGTTGCATTCGCACAAGTTGCATAAAGTGGGCATAAAAAAAAAGAAAGAAAGAAACATTGACATTAAAAATGTACTGCAACATTGTTACTTTTACTTTTTATATTATTTTTTAATAACACCATCACTTGGCTTGAAGTAAAAAAATAAAATAAACTATATGTATGTTAGGATGTCCTGTTAAATGGTCCATCTTTACCGCTTTATGGGATTTTGTGGGTCTTCTCACAAATTACATTATGCTGCAAGTGAAAACATAATTGAATGGCTAATAATCGGTAGATCAAAAAATATCATTTTACTAAGAATTCTATGAGCTTTCAGGGTAAATTAGAAAAAAAATGTTTCCGATAAATTAAACTGCAATAAAGAACCTTCAAGGTTGAAAACATCTATTTATTACATTTATATATTCTTTACAATATGTCGATATATGTTAGTAAAACATAAATAACTTTATATATATTTGGAAAGCTAAATTATTTACCATTTCAAAACCTTTACAAAATACAAGATCGGTTAAAAAATAATTTTACAAAAAAATTACCCTAACCTAAGCACTCCGGTTTTAGCAAAATGTGTTAAAAAATAATCTAAAATCGAGCTGTAATAACTCGGAATCTTTATGGGTTAAATAGGAAACTATATGCAAGTACAGTATCGTTAGAAAGGGATTTCAGAGGGCTTTTTACTGCTACTTTTTCTTGGTACTTTTTGCTGCTGTAAAAATTTCCCAAATACCAAATTCATACACTTTATTCCTTATTAAATTTATGAGGACACGTATTTTTTCTTTCCATTATGATAAACATTCTATTAAGCATTCTAAACAAATTTTGTGAAGTCCTTTCCTTTTTGAAAATCTTGGCATTCCAATGCCTGAATATATGCATTATATTTACAAAACTTCCTCATTTAATGAATACATTATTTCAATGAAAATTTGATTTAGAAATGCTAATTAACAAAAATTCCAAACAAAATGTTAAAATCCTTCCCCATTTATCACCCTTATATCCCCTAGGTGGCCGAAAAAGTGAAAAAATATTCCTTTAAAAATTATTTTCTATACCTTTTCGTGCATTCAGCTGATTAATTCGCATCATTTGTATTCTATAACTTGTACCAATTCACAAATAAACCATTTATTGGGACACCCTAAAACTTATAGAATATTTATATGAATATGTTTAGTACTTCAATGTACAGATTTAAATGTACATAATGTTTAAATATGAATTGTGTTTTTATTTAGATTAAAGCTTTTAAAAGGTAATAATAAAACTATGCAAAAATTTATTAAAAATTACACCTAATCCTAAATTAACATTATAGATTGCATGTGAAAAAAAAACTAAATTAAAATGTTTTAAAATAGCAAATTTTGTTAATGGAAATTTCGCTATTACCTAATGAAACAAAAAATACATTTAGAAAATCATGGCAGTGCTTAAAATATAAAAAAAAATTATTTTATATATTACCAATATTATATACAGGGTGGCGCAAAAATAACCTACCGATGTTTTTTGGCTGTAATTTAAAAAAAAAAATGAAAAAACTTTGATTCTTCTTGTGGATTATTTTTATTTGGTCTTTTAATTTTTTTTACATCAAGTCGAGAATATGATGTCATGTAAATGGCCGCCACCACAGTTGATTGTCATTTGAGCCCTTTTTATGGCATTTTCCATCACTTTGGCCAAAACTTCCGGGGATAGGTCCTCACATTCTTGACGGATATTGTCTTTAAGAGCTGCAAGAGTCTGAGGCTTGTTGACATAAACCCGCGACTTCAAAAAGCCCCACAAAAAGAAGTCTGGAGCGGTCAAATCAGGCGATCTTGCTGGCCAGTGCAAATCGATAAAACGGGAGATTAGGCGCCCGGGAAATGCATCCTTTAGCATATCGGTTATGGCACGTGCAGTGTGTGGCGTTGCACCGTCCTGTTGGAACCACATGTTTTCCAATCCCAATTCATCAAGTTGCGGCAAAAAGAACTCGTTGATCATTGCTCTGTAGCGCTCACCATTCACTGGCCCGCGACGTCTTCGAAGAAAAAAAGGTCCGATGACTACTCCAGCGAAAACAGCACACCATACAGTGACTTTGAGCGGGTGTAATGGCTCTTCGTGGGTTACACGCGGATTTTCAGTGCCCCAGAAGCGTAAATTTTGCTTATTTACGTACCCACTAAGATGGAAATGGGCCTCATCACTCATGATTATTTTAGATAAAAAATCATCTTCATTATTGCTCAAATTGATAGTCACCAAAATTCCGCATTCTGGAGCAGTGTAGCCTAACATTGTTTATTAACGTGTATTTCGCATGTGTTTACTACACAAATGTCAAAACAGAACTGACATTAGGGGCCAATCGCACAATTTATAGCATTTTCTGATAGGATGATTACATTTGCGCCACCTTGTATATACATTATATCCATACTTTACTTTTCATATTTATAGATTTATTTTAAAATGTATTATTAAAATTAATAACCATCATATAAAATTTAACAGTTATTATCAATCTTTACTAAATACCGCTTTAAATTAAATATAACGGAAACATCAATATTTTTATTCATTGGAAAATATTTTATATAAATTTCATAAATTTTACGGACCATATGGTATGAATGAAAAAACATTAAATATGACTCATTGGCCATAAATACATGATGAAAATAGCCTAATAGTAACTTAAATTCATGGAGGCTGTGTAAAAATACATTTTAATATACGAGCACGAGCACATATTTTAGTGTACTAGCAGCTAAAAAAAAATTAAATAGTAAAATATGAATTTATAAATTCAAACCATTATAAAACATATTTATAGCTACTTAATAACGTGATATTGAGAAATATTTAAAATATAAAATTATTTAGAATTTATACAAATATTAAATGTGGAATTATTTAATATTACAAATATTTTTTTAAATACAAATACCAGTTATTTGAATTATAATAAAAAATGGAAAGTAATTTATATTTATACCTCGTTAAATAAATTCTAAACTAAGTACAAATTGACGAAAGGTTTTAAAATTTGTTTGAAAATTATTTAAATAATGTTTCAAATTTTAAAGAAATTAGTAAACCTTAATTAAGTTTAGATTTTATTTAGCGACTTCACACCCATTCTTAGTATTTTATGTTAAGTTTTCACATTTAATGAATGAATTAATTTAGAATGAGTATTTCAATCGTAAATAAAAATAAAAATAATTTAAATATTCCGCCAGTGAAATAATAGCCAAATGAAGAAATTAAATAATTCCTGAAGAAATAAACTTAAAAAAAATTAAAATAATTAATAAGAGTAAAAAATTAAACAAGTACTGAAAAGAATAAAATTATCCTAAACATTGGTGTCTGCTTCATAATGAAATAAATCCCAAAGAAAAAGGAAATTGCTCACAATAGAACTATCGCAAAAATAATTAAATAAAACCAAAAAATTATATGTATTTAAATCAACTATTTTATATTTTCATTATAATTTTTCGATGTAGGTAAAGCCTTGGAAAAATAAAAAACTTTTGATTAATTTATAATTGCCTTTCGCAGACATTTCATTGTCCAAATTAAAAATATATTATTTCATGAAACAAATTTTCATATTATCACCCATTTGAAATTTATTATATTACAGAGCGACTAAAGGAATTATTTTTAAGAATTCTCAAATTTTGCATAGATGATTGTAGATATTTTCAATATAATAAAAAAATATATTCTCAACAAAAAGGATTACCTATGGGTTCTCCAGCTTCTCCAGTTGTAGCAGATATAGTTATGGAGGAACTACTTGATAAATGTATTAGAAGATTATCTATTAAACCAAAGATTATAACGAAATATGTAGATGATTTATTTTGTACACTCAGAATATTATGTAGTTAACTGTTTGTAGTTTAATAAAGAAGTTTTCCGTTTCATTTAAAAATAAAGGAACATACATTTATTTTTCAAAGAAATATCTATATTAACTTTTTTATACATTTATTTGAAATAATTTACTATCATTTACCATTTTTTTCAGTTTCATTTATTTTTTTCATTTGTTTGAAATTTAATAAAAATTTACCCACAAAACGGAAACTTGTGGTTTATTTGTGTCCGTAACAGTTATTACAAATTTAAATTTTGTTTGGTGTCTGTTTCAAAAAAAAATATTCAAAAAATTTCAATTTGTTTTTTTATTTAAATTGGTTGTATATATACAAAATTTTTCAATACAAATACAAGAACTTCATAAACACACATACATACACATTTACATTCACACAAAAAGTGTTTATAGCTTCATATGCATACATACATTTTGTATTGTACGAGTATATTAAAAACAAAAACAAAAAATACAAAAACGGAAATAATTTTAAATAAATGAAAAAAACAGTTATTTTTTAAGGATTGGTAGGTAAAATTTTGACATTTATTTTAACTGATTATATCATTTGTTTCTTACGGATGTGTCAGTTGATTAATCAACATTTAAAAATAAATAACAAATGGCATTTAATTTAAATGAAAATTAAGTAGACCGGTTTTTAAATGAAATATCATTTCTTTTAAAGGATATTTTCAGTTATTTTAACTTACAAACTTTTTTAAGTGTATTATTTCAGAATGTGAAATAGAAAATATTTTAAACATATTTAATCCATTTCACCAGAATATTAAATTTACAATTGAAAGGGAATGTGATCGTAAACTTCAATATTTAGACACATTAGTAATAGTAGATTGGTACCAAAAACCAATTTCTTCGGGTAGAATTATTAATTACACTGTCCAACAGCATTTTTGGAACAGAATAGCGACCCTATAATTCTGAAAGGGTATGTTGAGTAGATCATTTTTGTAGAACAAACTTATGGTCCAGCACGTCTGAGTATTTTTTTACAGTGGGTCAAAGTTTTCATTTTTCGGTCGAAGGGAGCATTATACTATATGAAAAAAATGCTGTAAGTTAATGTCTGAGAGAATTCTTATGGTCAGAGTTGTATTGTGGAATTGTATGAGGATTATTTTTGTGGAAGATCTTAACCCTATAACTGGTCTGTTTATGGGTCAATTTTACCCTTTTTTCGAGAAAATAAAAAAATATCCTTTAAAAAAGGACATTTAAGGATTAAAATATTCTACAAAAATGTTTGCAGGAAAATTTCAGTGGGGGCCACCAAAGACACCATTGTTGTAAATAAAGCTCTTTACGATTAATTAATATATTAATAAAAGCACTGGCACATCGAACGATTCCTCAACGTTTACAAAAAGTGCTTTGCCAGTACTTGATTTACAAAATGTATAACCTTAAAAATACGAAAGCACTGGCAAAGGCCTAGTTTAGAACGCTGTCCCAACGTTAGGAATAAGTACTTCGCCAGTATTCGATTAATAAAATTTACAACCTTTAATGAAATAAAAAAATATAAAAAGAACTGGCAAAGCACTTGCTTACAACACCTTCCCAATGGAAACAAAAATTAGCCGATTAACAAAATTTATGAAATGAAATATATAGAAAATTGTATGATTTTGAAACGTTTTGAAAAGAGGATTTCACAGAACTTGTTTTTAACTTATATTTCAATATATATTTGGCATTTATTGGGGTTTAAAACATTGGAATAATCTAAAATAATGTAATACCAGAATTGAGTGTATTTCGATCATTTTAAAAACAAAAATAAGACTTATTTCCTCGTGCTCTAAATACAAAATATTCTTTCTCACATTTATTACTAATTTTTTTATACATTTTAATTTTATAAGAAATTATAAAATAAAAAAATAATTTGTTTTGCAATTATTTATGTAAGAGGTTTATAACAACTTTTGGCCAAGCCCAGCCCGATGTTATCACTTTGGGGTTGGCAAAGCACTCACGTCATTATTCCAAAAGCACTTTATTGATTGCTGCGCCAGTACTATGCCAACATTTAAAAAAAGAAACGGCTAAGCCCAGACATGTGTTATCATTTTGGGGTTGATATATAGATTGTTTCCCTATTACTTTTCCAAGATTTTAAAGTTATAATTTTGAGGCTGGCGAAGCACTATGATATTCACAATCTTTCACTCTGTCAACGCTGGCACCACTGGTAAAAGCACTGGGCCAACGCTTTCCCGTTCGTATTTTTCTGCCTGGGTAGTTTCTTATAAATTCAAATAAATAAATTAGTTAAGATTTAATAAATATTTAATATAACTTTTTCAAATATTCTACTGAGAAGAGCTGTTGTTGTTTGAAATATCCCAGCAAACGAAAAAAAAAAAATATTAAAAATTCTTTTTATTATAAAATAATGTACAAAACTTTAACCATAAAATATGAAATAACTCCCAAGAAGAAGTGAAAAAAGTTATCTATAAATAATTTTAATTTTGGAGCCTACGAGTATTTTATTTGCCATTTTTGTGAGAAGACATATAGAGATTAATTTTTATTCTGTTGTGGCGATTTTTTCATCACTCGGTAAGGGGTAAACTAATTTGTACCAGTAGATGGGAACTGTTAGAAAACTCTCAGGAGCAGTTATCTCAAGTTGGCAGCTTCATACCCGGATAGGGCTAATGACTATATATTACATCCGATAAGCAAGGGGATGGATTTCATCTTTCAATTAAGGGGATGGATACATCCACCATTCAAGAGGATGGATTGAATCCATGAAACGGTAGGTGTCCTATTTCCCAAAAGTGTACTTCTTTGTTCATGAGGAGTATAAGTAAACATTAGTTGGGCATACTGGAGTTAAACTAGAAGAAATAGGGATGGATTACATCCATCCATCAAGAGGGTGGATTACATTCATAAATGGAAGCAGTTCTATATGCCAAAATTATACTTCCTAGCTCATTGGGGTGTAACCATTGGGGAAATAGGGACAGCGCTACGTACAGTAGATGAACTAAAGGTGGTAAACTATAAGAGAGAAACTGCAGTGGTAAAACTATAGAGGAGAAACTACGGGAAATAACTACAGAAGAGAATCTACAGGAGAGAAACTACATGAAAGAAGTTTTAATAAGAAAGCTATGAGAGGAAAACTGAACTGCAAGAGGGAGAATACAAAAGAAAAACATCAGAGGAGAAACTATAAAGAGAACATCATGAGGAGGATTTTATCAACTACAATCAGCATACATCAGAGACAACTCACAACAACAACCTCTACAAAAAAGTACACATTAACAATCTTTTAGACGATGTTTTAACGAAAAAGGGGCACAGTGTAATACCATACGGGCTCTTAGTTCGATTGCCGGCAAGCAGATAACAGTTGTTGCTGCAAGCAAGTAATTGTAGGCTTGACGTTTTAAAGAATTAGATTTCCATCTTATGAGCATAGACATTAACCATATTAATTTACAGCAAAGAATACAAAATTATTTGAACAGGATGTAGAGATGAGGCCAAAGGGGTTCACAATGCGGACAAAGGGGTTGCATATTCATCTGCCAAAGGTTTAGGATAGATTACATCCGATTATTACAATTCATATCTTATATGAAACTTTGGATCTTCTTCTTTACATTCATCGTTTAATATTTCTTTATTAAATTATTGAAAAAAAAAAATTATTAATTCAGGGAAAAATAAAGATTTGTTAATTTTTGCAATATTTTTTAAAGCCACTGCGTGTTTTTTAAAGCTGTATCTAAAATAAGTAGAAGCTTTCACATTAGATATAACAAACATGATGTATTTTACACTAATATTTGCTAACACTATCAAACTTTGACCCACGTAACAACGTGAAATACATAGAACTTTGAATGAGAAAAATCATCAGAGTGCATTCTCCATGGTTAGGTTTCAAGCTAAGAGTTGGTTTTACATCAGGGGAAAAGGGCACAACCAGGGGAACCACAAAGTTTTGGCCATGTCAAACTACAATCAGGTTTTCGATTTGTCATATTGTGAAAAGTGTGAAAATAAAGATTAATAAAAAATTAACACATACAAATAAAATATGGATAAAATAAATCTAATGCAGGAACTCTTGTAAACCGGAGCAACTGTAGGTTACTTGCAATTGTATAATGAAATAAATCCCGAACGAAATTCCTTCAAAAATTTTATGTCAATATATTTTCCGTTACCGACTGTAGTTTATTTAAAAATTAATATGTAGAGTATGTTTTTAAAAGAGGAATCAATTGAAATTCATAGAAATATATTTTTTGAATCAGTCATTCAAAAAACAAACTATAAAAATCTACAGAGATTCAGTGGGAGTTGTTGATATTTTCTCTTAAATGCAAAATTTTATCGAAATTCAAATAATTCCTTTTTATTTTTTTTTTTACAAAATAGTTTGTTTATTACAAAATTATTTCAATAAAAATGACAATAAATTATTCAAATATAGATACACACATAGAAAATAAAAATATATACATCTGTGTGTGTTGGGTTTTGTAAAATTACATACAAATAAAAAAAATTCAATTTGAAAATCAAACCAAAATATCGTTTTTCAACGTTTTGTCAGTTAAAAAGTTTTTTTTTTTAACATCCCATTTTATTTACACCTGTCTTTATATGACAATTAGTAACTAGTTTTGAGGTTTGGGTATTAAATAACTTAGATCAACACTTAAGATAACTTATATTTAGTGTAAGTAAACATTTATATTAAATTATATAAAATATATTTTGCCAAATTATCAATTTATAAGAATCGGACAAATAGCTCCGATGGAGTGCATCTCTTAAGTCTTCTTGAACCTGAGAGCTCGTTATAGGGAAGTTGTCTAATTTCATTGTTAGAATGAGTTGTAAGTTTAAATGTATGTTTTAAGCTGGAATTCCTTATGACTTCTTGGACTGTGCTGACGTTAAGATCACGATGTATATTTTCATTGGATATGTTCCATTCGGCGTTTATGATAGTTCTCAGTATTTTTGATTGAACTCGTTGGATGATTTTTATATTAGAGTTGCTTGCAGTACCCCAGAGCTCTGCGCCATATTTCGAAATAGGAGCTATTATTGTTTGGTATACAAGCAATTTGTTTTGTAAGGATAAAGTTGAATCCTTTCCTAAGAGCCAGTAAAGTTGTCCAAATTTGTACTTTACTTCGTTTTTTTTACGGATGATATGATCTTTCAAGATTAATTTAGAGTCGATTATCATGCCAAGATATTTAGCTTTATTATCATTTTGAATCGGAGTGTTGTTTATCGTAATTGCTTGATGATCACTTATCTTCCTATTTGTGTAAGTCACTTGTACTGTTTTTTCACTATTTGCTAAAATACCCCAGGTTTTAAACCAGTTTAGAGTATTGTCCAGCAATTGTTGAAGGTTTGATATGGCCAAAGTTATATCTTTATTTGATGACAAAAGGATAGTGTCGTCTGCAAATGTTGCAATTATATCTGTGTTTCTTGTTGGAGTAGGAATGTCTGCTGTGTACAGAAGGTATAGGATAGGGCCAAGGACACTACCTTGCGGAACTCCCGCTTCCATTTTAATTATGCTTGAGCTTTCATCTTTATATTTAACATAAAAGTGCCTGTCAGTTAAATAACTTTGTAGAATAAGAAAAAAGTCCATTGACAGATTTTTTTTCAATTTATAAAGTAGGCCAGCATGCCACACACTGTCAAACGCTTTCGCTACATCAAGATATGTGGCCACGCAAAAATTTTTCTTATCAATTTCAGATGAGATTTTGTTAGTTACTCTATGTATTTGTTGGACCGTAGAGTGCATGTGTCTAAAACCAAACTGATGCGCTGGTATAAGATTTCATTCTATAAGTATTGGTTCTAGTCGATCAAAAATAAGTTTTTCGAATAATTTAGATAAAAGTGGTAATAGACTTATTGGCCTGTATGAAGTAGCCCTTGTGGCGTCCTTGTTGGGCTTTGCAATAGCGATTATTTCTGCAACTTTCCATACTTTAGGATAATATTTCATTGCTGTTATAACGTTAAAGATATTTCTTATGTAGATAAGTCCCTTCATTGGTAGTTCTTTTAATAGTTTGCCCGTTACTCTGTCATAGCCAGGGGATTTTTTAGCATCAATTCTTGTTTTAATAGTAGTTTTAACTTCATGTAGAGAAACGTTTTTGATGTGGCAGTTTGTGGATGAAATGATATTTGGCAGAGTAATATTTTGTTTGTCCATTTCATTAGAGAAAGTTCTGTAAAAATGATCAGCTAATACTTGAGCCTTTTCGTTTTGATTTCTGGCCCACGTTAAGTCAGGTTTTTGGATTGGCGGTTGATGAATAATAGCATTGATAATTTTTCTTGTGGCTTTCCATAATGAGTAGTTTGTTGTCTTGGTTGAAAAAGTGATAGTTACTTTAAACGACTTTCGATTGCTTTTACTAATTTTGTCGGTTATTAAACACTGATTGAAAAAAAAAACAACAAAGTGGGCTGAATATAATGAAACGTACGCAGTCCACTTTTTGATTGTATTTTCGATTAATTTAATATTTATTTTACATAATTTTTAATGTAATAATATTGTGAGTGTATGTTTATTTTGAGTGTGAGGGTTATTTTGTAATTCATCTCAGAAAAAAATTTCCCATAAATATTTAATTCGACATAAGTGTTCACTTTAAATCCTGGTTTATGTAAAATACATTTGATTATGCTTAAATTTCTTATCAAATTTAATTTAATATCAAAAATAATGTTCTTAATTATAATTTTATTAAACTCCTCAATCCCTTTTAACTACTCCAATTTTATTTTATTTCAGCTTTCAATTAATATTGATTAAAATAAAAAAAGCCTCCATTTTTCTGTGTCGTCTTTTTTGCTCTACTTAAGGTAAGGTTAGTAAATTTTCAAAAGTAATGCCGGAAATGAAAATTATATCATTGATATTTGTAGTTATAGCTTAATGTTAATATAAACATTTCCTGTCATGTAGTAAGCATTTCTATACCAGTCCTATATACATATATAGCGCTATATGCTTTTCTCATTTAAAATCGATATCAAAAATTTATTAATATTAAAAATAAATATACATACAAATGGTTTTCTTATGTCATTTCTTGTATTTTTTTTTTTATTATATATATTTGCATAATCAAAGAGAACGTGACTGTCATTTTATAGTCCTTGTTTTATTTTCACTTTTTGAGTCATGTAACATTTTCAAGGTTTTAACTTTTTTTCTTTCGTTATCTTGTTTAAGTTGTCTTCAGGAAATATAATATGAGGAAACAATATTTGATGGTGTAGATTTTTTTAATACAATTTTTTTTTCGTGGGCGCTATGATAACCTTAAAAATGTTTTTTTTATAAGAAATAACATTTTTTTTAAGGTATCATCTAATCATTTTCAATTAATTATTTATTAATAAATAATAATGGTTGCCACTGACTTTTTATGTAATGTTTAGATAGAAAATATGATTATGACTTAAATCAATCTCTATATATAAAAGAATAACGTTGCTAAGTTACTGACTGACTGACTGACTGACTCACCCACTCAACATCGCCTAGCCCAACTGCTGGAGCTAGAAAGCTGTAATTTGTTAAGAAGGTTCTTTCTCCAGTGTAGACGTCCACTAAAACTGGGTTTTTGGGAATACCTGCGTGGAGGGGAAAATTCCCCTTAGCGGCCAGACCAAACCCCTTTGGCTAGAAAGCTGAAATTTAAAACATACATTCCCAGAAGCATTGGTTAAATCACTGGTAATATATATTTTATAATTTATACAGGGACGTGGAAAAGATGGAAGTTTAAAACAGCAAAAAGTCTCAACCTTAGCGGCCTCACAAACTGCTGGAGCTGATCAGTTAAAATTTGGTAAAAATATCCTTCAATGGTTTAGACATTAACAAAGGATGGATTTTTGGAAAACGTTACGGGCAGGGGCAAAAAAGGGAAAAATTCTCCCCGTTTATGGCCTTGCAAACCCGTTGGAGCCAGGAAATTGAAATTTGGTACATAGGATCCTCCTCCGGCGTAGACATTCACTCATACGGGATTTTTGGAAATTCCCAAGGGGAAAACTCTACTTGGAGGGACAAAAAAGTAAAAACTTCACCCCCTTGACGGCCTGCCTAAACCGCTGGAGATAGGAAGTTCAAATGTGGTATATAGGTTCCTCTGCCAGCATAGACATTCATTTATACGGGATTTTTGAAAATTTCAAAGGGAAGGAGCCAGAAAGTTAAATCTCTCTCTAGATGGCCTACCCAAACCGCTTTGCCTAGACACCTTAAATTTAAAATGTGCTTTTCGTAAAGTATGGTCTAACTCAGTGATAAGAAACATTATGCAAATTTTCCCAAGAACATGGTAATGGGTGACGATTGATTTTGGAGAGTTCAGCAATATTTGGATCAAAGCTTCGATTTCAATCATTAATTAAGAACGAGTTATTCAGTTACTAAAATACTATTTTGAAAAATACCTCAATTTAAAAAGATACCCCAAAAGCAAACGACATAATAATTCTGAAAATAAGCTGAGAAGCTCTTCGAAATTGCTGCTTCTAAATGCACTTCATTTCAATCCTTTTTGCATTTAAAACTTAAGAAAGTTCCCATCAATAACGAAGTTTTTTTGTTGGATGAAAAATTACATAAAATTAAGCGGCGCTGATACCAAAGAAACGGCTAGATTATTGAAACGGCAGAAAAAAGACTCAAGAACATATTTTTATGAAGCTTAGCTGTACCCAATAACAGAGGCATCTCCGACTTCACTTCAACGGTGAATCGTAATACATTGCGGTTTCCAAAAGTTGCTAAGGTCTGTGATAGATTCGGCCAGTAGAAATGTAAACTCCTAAGAACAGGTTGCAGAACACATTTTACTGCATTAGCAAAAATTCTAATGTATGCTCTATAACCCGTTCTTTATCTATGGAGTTTGAAAATTATACTTTAGAATAGATTCAGAGGTAACTATTTCCAAGTTTGTTGAGTACTTTTATAAATCCAAATATTTAAATTTTATCCAAATGTTACTTACCAATATAGAGCTAATTCTTGGGCAGAAAAAGTTTAGATTTTGGCTGTCTGGACTCAGTTATAGAACCTGTTTCATGGAACTGGCGGTAAAGGAACATATTCCCAGCAAAAATGAAGCTGCCAAAGAAGCAATAAAAGCACCACTACTATCGCATAGGCATCACTTCTTTTCTGATGGTTTCATCGATGAATTTAACATTAGCGTGTCATAGCATGGAAGTATTCAAATGTAGCTAAAAGCATTACTCATACTTTAATAAAGCAATGATAATACAATGATTAGATATTCTGATGCATGAATGGAAAATGTTCATATACTTTGTAAAATTTAATTCATAAGAATGATGAAAAATAAGTTTAAAGAAGCGAAATTTATGCATTGATATACAAATACTCTTTATTAAAACAAATAAATAATTCTGCATTAGTGAAAAAGCATTTCTTAAAAATTTTTTAAAAATTTTAATGAATTCTTAGACAAATTTTTAAATATTTTTGGATAATTTAAAAACTGGTTATACAATTTTGAAACATTTTTAGACAATTTTAAAACATTTTTGGGCAATTTGAATTAATTTTTACACAATTTAAAATTAATTTGGTAAATTCTGAACTAAAACTAGAAATGATGTAGTGTTAAATAAAATATATAATGCAAAAATGCACAGATTGCGTCGTCATAAATATTTGAGGCTGAACAAATGCAAATTACATGCCAGCTAGTTTCAATAAAAGGTAAAAAAAATCTGTTTTTCTTGATTTCTCAAAACTTTTATAAAAATTGCAAAACTGCATACACTCTAACCATCATAAAATTTTAACTAAGCAAACTTTAAAAAACATTGGAAAAAAAGAGAAGACTCCTAAAATTTTTTATTATATAATAGGAGATCGTTTCCATCGTTAAGAAGTTCTAGAAAAGTCCATATCAATGTTAGCAGATCATAGATCAATTTATTTGGGACACACAATGCCAAGTTGTGGAACTGCAAAGGGAATTCTAACTTTGATCACAATTTTATTCGAGGGTTAAGGTTGGAACTTAGATGACGTGATTGGATTTGGATATGACTGAATTGCACATAATATAACTTGGAAGGGTGACGTGCTTAAATATTTAGAGGATGGTTTTGGAGAGACCGTTTTAATGGTGTGTTTGTATGATTCATATCAATGAGGTAAAGCTTCGTTATTTATTCTTGACTTCAGATGATTGTAATTCGGAAACAAGAAAATATTCCGGACCTATTGAAAAGCTATTAACTGTTTGGGAAAATGAAACCAAGAAGTTTTTTTGTGCGGTGACTGATAATTTGCCTGATTTGTCGAAAAATATCGACGATGCATTAAGTGCGGATCACAAATATATTTAATATATCTTCAAGCTATCTTAATTAGTTCCTGTAGCCCTGAGCTGACAAACTGTCAACCTGGAAAAATAGAGCACTCAAAATTACTTCATTCTTTCGATCGTATACACAGACTTTACGTCAGTAAGCTAAATGTTAAATTCCCTCATGGCCATTTTAAGTGGCACCTCAGATTTAAAGAACACATAGTCTCATATACCGATATGCTGCACGAACGGGCCAAAGGTGGAAACTTTAGCCCCCGCTAAAGTAAAACTCCAATGTAATCTTTTAAAACGCCCATACATGTATATAGTTTTTTTTTGTCTTCTCTACCATAATCCCTTGGCAGTCCCTGTAATTTTAAAAAAATTTCCAAATTGTTTCACAGATGTGAGGATGCAAATCTTTGGATGTAAAATCAAGGAAAAAAACGTTGAGTATAAGAAGAATGGATGGATTCTCATCCATCAAACTGGGGCTGGATTCTCATCCATCACACTGGGGCTGGATTTTCATCCATCACACTGGGGCTGGATTCCCTTCGTCATACTGGGGACCGATTTTCATCCATGACTTTGGGGATCGATTTGCACCCATCATACTGGGGAAAAATTCTCATCCATTACACTGGGAATGGATACCCATCAATTCCATTGGGGACAGATTTTCATCCATCACATTGGGGTTGGATTTCCATACATCATATTGGAGACAGATTCTCATCCACCACACTGGGGACGAATTGTCATCACACTGGGTATGGATTTCCAATCCATCGCACTTGGGACGGATTTTTATCAATTCCAATAGGGATGGACTACAAGAGAGAAAGCACAAGAGAGAAACTACAAGAGATATGCTACAAGAGATGATCTACAAGAGTGAAACTACATAAGATGTACTACAAGAAAAAATACCACCACATACAGCAGGTTACGCAACGCTAAAAAAACATAGTGTAAGATATAATGAGTATAAAAGAAGACGTGTATAAAGAAAAGGGGTCTTAGTGTCGGATTTCCATCCGAAAAAGATAGCGTCGGATTACATCGGTCAATTACCGGATTAACATCCAGCACGGAGTTTAGGAGCATACAGATAGGATCTAGAGGAGAGACTGCCGGTTTTATAACCAGGACGAAAAAGGGTTGGATATCCAACCGACACAGATTAAGGGGCGGATAACCATCCCCATGATTGGATTCCCATCCGACCAGCTAAGGAACAGCAGGAAGAGCCAGGAGTAATAGAGAGCACACACTATTTTTTCAGATAAAACGGTAGGCGTCCAGGACAAGAAACCAATTAAAATTAATTTAAATGAAGTGTTAAATAAACTGTGAAGAAAAAAGTGATATCAAAGTTCCTTTTATTTAATGCAAGGATCCTGGATCAGCTTAATTATCCCATCTTCAAACCTGGACTAACCGTAGATTTCTTACACAGTGTTATTACTTTCGTGATAGATTTTTAAATAAAAACAAGTAAGAGCGGCTAAATTCGGCTATGCCGAATCTTATATACCCTTCACCATGGTTGGGAAAAAACTGAAGTTTATATATGGACATATATGGAATGGACAGATTTATATACGGACGCCTTTAAGAGGAAATTAACCATTTAGTTTGGTGATAAAATTTGGATTTGGGAAGATTTATGGTTCCAGAAAATAGGTATTTAAAAAAAAGTTATGTTTTGGGCATAACTTTTTTGTATCTGAACCGATATTTCCGAGTTTTTCAGCAAATATGATATACTAAAGATTTTCGATCTTTTGCTATAAAAGACGTATCCATAGGTCATATTACAGCTCTAGAATAGTGTTTGTTGTTTGTGTATAAAAGGTGAAGAGGTGAAAGAAAATAATTTCAACAAATCGTTAAAAGAAATCACTAAACTGATTGTGTTTTATTTCTACAAAAACGTTTGATTTAGCTGGCAAATTTGCATTTGGGATTTTATTTCGCTTTTTTATTAAAAAATATTTTTAATTTCTTTAGCTTAATCTTAAAAATTTGGAGGAAAATAGTTTATAATTTTTTTTTATAAATTATTATAAGTTATGACCTAAAATAGTTGCACTCAAAGGGAAATTATGTATAAAATTTTCTTAATATGTGAGAAATAAAATGGTTTAAAAATCTTTTTATAAATTTTTTTAAATCGGAGCAAAAAATAGAAATAAAACCGTTTGTATTTTGTTTGTATCAGAGGGTTTTTATAGAAATGTTGATGTTTTTAGCCTATTTATGGATTATTTAAATATTAATATAAAATTTTATTTAAATTAATTATTAAATGTTAAAAAAAAACAAAAAATAAACTAAAAAAAAAAATCTTAAGAAAATTAAAAAAAAAGTGAATTGACCGGGATTCGAACCCACGACCCTTTCACCTGTGGTAAAGGGTATAAAAACGTTTGTATTTTGTTTGTATCAGAGGGTTTTTATAAAAATGTTGATGGTGTTAGCCTATTTATGGATTATTTAATTATTAATATAAAATTTAATATAAATTAATTATTAAATGTTAAAAAAAACCAAAAATAAACAAAAAAAAAAGTCTTAAGAAAATAATAAAAAAAATCTACAAAAAAAGTGAATTGACCGGGATTCGAACCCGCGGCCTTAGAGAAAAAAAGTATTTGTGACATAGCGTCTAGACAACTGAGCTATTGAAGCTCACACAAAATCATCGTCAATAGAGGTACATATATAAAAGTCTTCGTTCATTAGAGATTTGTTTAGTTTTTATTTAAATGACAAATCTTGGTATGTGTGTTGTTTGTGTATAAAAGGTGGAGATGAAAGAAAAGAATTTTAACACATGGATGTGTTTGTTATGCGTAAATTCTACATACATATTAAACAAAGGGATTTTACCGGAAAAATTAGAGGTAGTCCTGGTTTTTTGCTAATATCTCAGCCATTTATTAACCGATCTGTCTGATTTTTGATAGCAAACAGAAATAAAAAACAATCAAGTCCTCATCATGTGTGGGTTCTTCGGAAAACCCATTTTAACACACAGACGGACTGACGGACAGACGGACATCGTTAAATCAACTTCGCTCTTCCTAAGGACCCAGAATATATATACTTTATAGGGTCTAAGATCAATATTGTAGAAATTACAAACGGAATGAAAAACTTATATATACCCTTCCACCTGTGGTGAAGGGTATAATATGAAATAAGTAGTAATATATTACATAATTTAGATATAAACATATATGTTATAAAACTTGAAAATTATAAATCCTATTTTTCCTAGTTTATGTTAAGAGGATAATATGCAACACTGTTTTTTTAATATGTATAAAAATATACATATTACCTTTTAATTTAATATACTTTAAAAGTAATTTACTGTATGGAAAAAATAAAACTAATGATTACAATTTAAAGTTACTCATAAGGAAAAATTTGAAGATAGTCTTATTAACCCTAATAAGTCTTATTAACCCTAAATATACTCTTATTAACCCTACAAAGTACAATACTTTTGTGAAAAAAATATTTCGAAATGAATGAAAGTATACCTAATAAACATTTATAAATTTTGATATATAACTTGAAATAAAATATCACCTTCTTATTGTCTCACATTTTCTTTAAAGGATTAAAGTATATATTTATATAAAATATTTACAAGAATTTATAACTATTATGTACCATATAAATGTGTCTATAGCTGTAAATATAGGTTTATTACTTACATTATTATAACCCAAGGAGTAAATGTGTCAACATATATGTAATAATTATTTTTAATATCTTTCCTTTTTCTAAAATCATTTACACTTCAACAAGATTATTCAACACATTTATCTTAAGGTTTTAGGTAAAGAGTTTAACAACATAAAAAAAAGTAATTTCTAACTAAGGAAAGTACAAATTTTCACAAATCTTAACTTTTTCATCTTTATATTCAATTTTGATAACATAATAAAAGTTAAAAAGTACAAATTCTTAAACATATAAAAATTACAATTAATATTAATGATTTCAATGTTGAAAATAAAGTTAAATGGTAAATATGTCGGTCTATCTTTGTGAATATATATTATTTAAAATAAAATTGTTTCTAAAGCTGTGTGTGTGTGTGTGTGTAGGAGAGAAAACTCTTGCATTTCTTATTTGTTATACACATACATATAGTAACGAACTATATCTATGCTTGAGGTTTATGGTACAATTTGTACTCTCACACATATTAGTTTTAAGTTTTAAATGTGGGCGTTTGTTTGCTGTATCTGAGTGCACAGCTTTTTTGTTATATATGATAGTATGTCTGTAAATACAATTTGTTAGAGAATTTCGTAATTAAAATCGCTTTGAATGCAATTATTTAATTTAATTGCTTTTGTATGTTGAAGTTTATGAAAATTTATGCACAATTTTCTTTACAATGTATTAGAATATTTTAGTAAACTAGTATTTAAATTTATATATTTTATAACAATTTATAGATTTTATTTCTTACAAAGAAAATTTATTAAAATGGTATAAGTATAGGCAGTAGTAGGATTGATTTTTATTTTTTAAAAACTTTACTGGAAATGTTATAAACTTTTGAAATTTATTGTTGACTTGCATAAATTTTATGCGAAACGTTTTTTCTGTTTATAAATCCATGTCTGAAAAAATTATAATTTTTCTTTAAGTAAAAGTTTCATGGTCTTAAGCTGGACTAAACACGATACGATGCGATTTTTTTTTTAGTATGTTGAAATTTTGTAGATTTGATAGAAAACAAGTAAAAAAGGGCTAAATTTGGCTATGCCGAATCTTTGAATACCCTCCACCATAGGGCTGAAGATGATATACGTATATACTAAATTTTGCATGAACTGTAATATGAATATGTTTTGTCAATTTATGTAACGAACTTTTGTTATTTAGTTTTAGTAATATTATTTATTTAGTTTTAGCAATGTTATTTACAGAGGTCTGCTCTGTTAGCGACTTTAACATTGTTGATTTTTACGTTAACTTAGTTATCAGAGTAACACACATATAGCTCTAAGAATGTTATTATTCTCATAGTATGTATGTAAGACAATAAATGTAATCGAACAATAAGAAGACTTAATAACATTTTTACTTACAGAAAAATTGTACAAATTTGTATGGAAAATTTAGAGGTACCTTCACATTTTCACTCATAACTTTTGAACCGCTTTAACCGATTTTGCTCATTTATAAATACCAAACTGCTCGGGAGGATGTTCAATAATCTGGGTAAAAATACGCACCCCCGCTTGCGTCTTTGCGTCGTGATCGCCATTTCAACAGACAGACAGACGGACATCGCTAAATCGACTTAAAATTGCATAAGGATCACGAATATATATACTTTATGGGGTCTCAAACCTATATTTCGACATATTACAAACGGAATGACAAACTGATATATACCCTCACCATATATGGTGGAGGGTATAAAAACTAGAAAGAAAACTTACAGGTTGGTTGAAAAGTTCCTGCGCTCGAAATGAAAGAATGCTGTGTTTGTTACGAAATATTTTTTTTTATCAATATAATCTCCTAGAAGCTCAATACATTTGTTCCAATGATCTTCCAATAATTTTATCCCATCCTTATAATGGTTTTTCGGAAGCTCTGCAAAATAACCGTCTACAGCTGCTATGGCCTCTTCATTCGACGAAAAATGCTTTCCACAAAGGAATTGTTTGAGATTTCTTAAGGGATAGTAGTCACTGGGAGCCAAATCTGGTGCATACGGTGGATGTTCAAGTAATTCGTACTTTAATTCTTTGAATTTAGCCATCGTCAAAACACTTTTGTGAGCAGGTGCATTGTCTTGATGAAAAATGATTTTTTTATTCTTTAAACCAGGTTTTTTTTTTAACGAATTTTTTTTATTTATTTATTTCTTGTTTCAATTTAGGATCATGGTGGTAGATTCAAGTCTCATCCATAGTTATAAAACGACGCACGAAGTCGGTTTTATTCGGCTTAAAACGCTCCAAATTACGCTGAGAAATTTGTTTTCGATCCAGTTTTTGTTGAATTGTTAATATGTGCGGCACTAACTTTCCAAACAGTTTTTTCATACGTAATTCTTCATTTAAAATGTGGAGTACTCGTTCGTCTGAGATGCCTATGCGATTAGCAATTTCACACTTAGTCAAACTTGGATCTACACTAACCATATTATGTACCTGCTCAATGATTTCTGCTGTGGTTGCAGTTTTTGGTCGTCCTTCGCGTGGATCGTCTTCAAGACTGGTACGGCCACGTTTAAATTCAACAGCCCAAAATTCAACGGTGCGTTTTGATGGTGAGGACTCGTTATACACTTCTAATAATTGTTCATAAATTTAATTTACTTTTAAACCCTTCAAAACAAAAAATCTAATGACTGCACGATATTCAATTTTTTCGATATTAAAAAAAAAATCAATGACACGTCAACTTCAAATGGCTTGTAAACAAAGAAAGAATTAACAGAATGACTTGAAACTTTGCATGTGTTCTCAGGACAGTTACCAACTTGAGAAAAAAAATTTGGAGCTAGCAGTGCCATCTCTTGATGAGCGCAGGAATTTTTTAACCAACCTGTATGTAAAAAACTATATTTGGCATTTCCAATTGCATTTACAGCAAAGGAAAACAAAAAAAAAAACAAATATAATATTAAGCCAATAGCTGTTTTACCAATTTCAATTAATGGTGATTATTAAGCACAGACAGATTTTTAAGTAAATTTAATTAATTAAAGTGGGGTTAGCTTTCATTTGCCTTTAAAGTTGTGTGTTAACTAAGAAATATTTACAGCTAATTCCATTAAACTGGAAGAACCTTCATCAAGAAGGTTGCAGCTAACAAAAAGCAAAAACAACATTTATCTAAACATTAGAATTTAATAAAAAGACATTTTTCTTTCTAACCCACCCCATGTCTAGCCCATGATCTTAGATATGTTCTTAAAACTTCAGTTCGAAAATTTGGAGTTGTATGGCCGTATATAGTTATATATAAGCATATATGAGCATATATTAATCATATATGAGAACATGTAGGATCATATATTGAGGTATGCATGGACGTTTATGACCATGTACGCCAATTAGACTGGAATTTTTCCCCGACTGTGGGCAATACAAGGACGAAATATTACAAGCCCTTAAATTTGTGAGGTGCACATTTAAGTCAAATTAAAAAACCCAAAGTACTTTAAGGTCAGAGTTCAAATTATTGGTATTTTCACTACTTTTAATAAAAATGATTAAAAATTCAAAAAAGCATAAAATATTTATTAAACAACAAGGTCTAAAACTTACATTCCCATTCTTATATAAAATCATGCTTCCTTATGCACATGGTCATATACGTCTATACATCGTTCAATATATGACCATACATAATCTCATATATGACCATATACCTTTGGATCCGAAATTTGGTGGTATATGCCTGAATATGGTCATATTTTACCCTGAATGCTTATATATCACTGATGTATGTTCCTATATGATCATATATGACCATATTTTATCCTGAATGCTCATATATTATTCATGTATGTACATATATGATCATATATGACCATATACGGTAATATACCCTTAAATTTCGGATCTTCAAATACTCAAATATTAGATATTGTTCTTCTAAAGTAGCGTTATCAACTTTTTTGTATACCATGATTAAAAATGATAAATTTTTGTATGTCTTTCCAAAACTTTAATCTCAAATTTTAAAATTTTTTGTTCAACAAAATTTAAAAAAATTCAGCTTTGCACACAGGCGTTTCACTAGTTACGCCATATAAAATAAAAATAACAAAAAATACATATATATCTCATTTAATTTAATAAGGGCAGCTATTTAGTTTCGGCAGATTTCGAGGAAAATACACAAAATTGATCAAAAGGGTTAAAAGTCATCTACATTTATTCGGTTCCAATTAATGTTATTCCGGGTTTTATGACACCAATTATAAGAACTGTGTATGAAAAGGTCAAATAACAAGGTCAAAGGTAAAATTTTTACAAATATTGAATACTTCAGGAAATTGATAACGAAATATCGTGGAATAAATTCATATTTTGTTTAAATTTGGCAAAATGTATTTTTATTTTGGTAATTAATATTTAAAAAGAAAAAGAAATTAAATTAACCTTTTTATTCACTTTGGGGCAGATATGACACTGCTTTTTAGAATCCATAGCTGCATCCCAGGGGGAGTTTCGAAAAAAAAAATTCTTCAAAAACAATTGACAGGTTGGCAGAATTTTGTATAAAAATTCGGAAATATATCAAAAAATTATTTTAAATGGCATAATTTTCAAAAAAAAAATTCCTTTAAAAAAAATTTCAGGCAAAATTCTGTTTAAAATCCAGGTAAATATACTCTCAGAATATTATGTAGATTACTGTTTGTAGTTAACAAAAAAAGTTTTCTGTTCCATTTTAAAATAAATGAACATACCCTTTTTTTTCAAAGAAATAACTATTTTAACTTTGTTTTATACATTTGTTCGAAATAATTAACTATCATTTACCGATTTTTTTCTGTTTCATTTATTTTTTTAATTTGTTTCAAATTTAATAAAATTTTATACACAAAACGGAAATTTGTGACTTATTTTTGTCCATCACAGTTGCTTAAAAATTTAATTTTATTTGCTGTCTGTTTAAAAAAAAATCAAAAAATTAAAATTTGTCTTTTATTAAAATTGGTTGCTTATATAAATTATTTCAATTCAAATTACGAGAACTCTATAAACACACATACATACAAAAACACATCCACACAAAAAGTGTCTATAGCCACGCATACATACATTTTGTAGATTAAAAAAAACAAAAAATACAAAAACAGAAACAGAAACAGTTTCAAATAAATGATAAAATCATTTAATTTTTACGGAATTGGTAAGTAAAATTTTAACATTTATTTTTTACTGATTAATCATTTGTTTCTTACTGATGTGTTAGTTGTTTAAACAATATTTAAAAATAAAATATTTGGTTTAAATGTAACTTAAGTCGACCGGTTTTTAAATGAAATATCTTTTTTTCTAAATGGCATTTTCTCTTATTATAACTTACAAACTATTTAAAGTGTATCTGAGGTATTTATCATTGTACTAAAAATCCAATTTTTGGGACTTTTCAAAATACGCCAATGTTGTTGTCTTTATTGAATAGGCATTATTTTTATTGCTCTTAGGAAAAACGTTGTAAGAAGATTTGCTTAAGCTTCTCCGATTCCGAAGATTATTAAATAATGATTTCTGTAAAAAAAACTAGAGCGAAAGTATGTTTAAGACTTACTTTTTTCTTTTGAAACATCACAGATTTTTAGAAGCTTTTTTTAAAAGATAAACTCTCAAAACCTTTGATTTTAAAATTTTTCTATTGTCTTTTAATAGGAAAACTATCCCAAAATGTTTATATGACACATTTCTGAAAGTCCATATTTTTGTAATTAAGACGTCTTTTTATTCGACATACTTTTTTCTAAAATAATCATCGGACTTAAAGTATTTTTTTTATATTCAAAATATAACTATTTGAGGTTCCGTCCGGAGATTAAAAAGTCACAATATGTACAAACCTCTGTACTACAGATAAAGATATAGGTATATGAATCTTGTCAAAATAATACTACAAAAAAAAATTTGTTTATCAATATAAGCAATGGACCTCAGTTTTATCTTTTATTACCTCTCTATTAGTTCGTATGTACCTCCTTAAATGACTTCGATATTTTAACTAAAGTTTGTGGGGAATATTTTAAATGAAGAACTTTTAAACATGGAGAATATAAAAAAAATATTTTTTGATACTTTTAAGCCCCAAAAAGTATTTGTTTTAATGATGTTTGTTACTCAACTGAAATTCTAATTTATAATCCCTATTGGAGGGTATACAAATTTCAAGAAAATCGAATTTAATGCTTTTATTTGTTTACTCATTACAATAATTTTTTTTCATTTGAATTTTTTATATTTTTTTAAAATATGTTTATTACCTTTTTCACATTCGCTTTTTCCCTGTTTTTTAATTATTCAATACTACAGATTTTGCTATTTTTCTCATCTCTGCCTGTTAGGAATGCATGGCGTATGAGCAACATTAATTCAAATTACTCATACGTCATTTTATTTTCATATAATTATTTTCTTTCTATTTACTTTCATCTAATTATGCATCAATGATGAAATTTATTTTAAATATTTTCTGTCAACATTTATATTAAACGCTATTCTACATTAAATATTTGTTATATTTGCATTTAATTTTTTAAATGTTGCTTTATGATTACCTTGACTTTTTTGTTTGCTCTTATATAAACTATGCCAGCAGTACTTAAACTATATTATTGTAGACAACAACGTTATTATTGTGAAAATGCTTTGCATATTTTAAAAATACGCTGAATATAAAAGCAAATAAAAAAAATTAAAAATACAAAGGCAATGCAGACAATGCAGTACCCTACAATAACTAGCGATGCATAAATGTAAATGAATTAACTTGGAATAAAATTCTTAGTATTTACATTATTTAGCTATAAATATTCAAATTTATCTTCAGCCGAAATTTCCCTGTTATTCAATGTAAAATTTTGGTTTAGGTGAAGTTTTTAAACTAAAAATATTTCTTAACCATACAAATTTTTTTAACGTAGGGCATAAGAACACAAAGCATGTTGTTTTTTAGCTGGTGCCTGTATTTGTGTGTTAAGCAAAATATTTCAATTTTTTTATAGAAACAAAAAAAATTCTTCAGTTTCCCAATGTTTCTTGTTTTCTTGTAGTTAGTTGCTTTGTTAGTTTTTGGTGCGAAAACAAATAACATTTTAAGATAAAATAGTTACTTTTGTTTGTACTTTTTTGTGTGTTGTTGCTATTGTTACCATTAAAAGATGTGGTTAAGAAGACAACAACATTTAGACACATGCATGCTAGTGTATACACAAGTATACTCGTTCGCGATACATAAATAACTTGTGAAAATAGTTGTGGTGTATTGTATGCATAGATACGTAAAACACACAAACTATTTATGTATATACACTCATTTACTTATAGTCCGTAGTATGACACACATATCTCTGCATATACATATGTACATCTAGTTTATAAATACCCAGCAAAAATGAAGCTGCCAAAGAAGCAATAAAAGCATCACTACTATGGCAAAGGCATCACTTCTTTTCTCATTGGATGGAAGTATTCAAATGTAGCTACTAGCATTACTCATACTTTACTCTAAGGAAGCAATGATAATGCAATGATTAGGTATGCTGATGCATGAGTAGAAAATGTTCATATACTTTTTAGTAGTTAAACTTTGATGAAAATTTAATTCATAAGAATGCAGTAAAAAAAATTTAAAGAAGCAAAATTTATGCATCGATTTACAAATACTCTTTATTAAAACAAATAAATAATTCTGCATTAGTGAAAAAGCATTTTTGTAACATTTTTCAAAAATTTTAATGCATTTTTAGACAAACTTTAATATATTTTTGGATAATTTAAAAACTGTCTGTACAATTTTGAAACACTTTTAGAAAATTTTAAAATATTTTTCAACGATTTTTAATAATTTTTGAACAATTTTAAAACATTTTTGGACAATTTGAAATAATTTTTACACAATTTTAAAATTATTTTGGTAAATTCTGAATTAAAACTGGAAATGATGTAGTGTTAAATAAAATACATAATGCAAAAATGCACAGATTGCGTCGTCATAAATATTTAAGGCCAGCTAGTTTCAATTAAAGGTTAAAAAAAATCTGTTTTTCTTGATTTTTTAAAACTTTTATAAATTTTAAACTAAAATATAAAAAATGATTTAATAAAAAAATTAAAAAAGTTCATCAGAACTATTTACTCAATTTAAATAAATGCTTTAGATTCCAAAAAAATATACGATATACTATAACTTATGCTTTAGAAGTAATGAGGAGTGATATCGGGTTTATACACATGAATTCTTTTGGAAGTGCCTTAGAATAACACCAAAAAATCATAAAAGAATGTCAACTGAAGTTTAGGAAGCAATGAAATAAGTTATAGTCACAGAATGACTACCGTTTTTTTTGCTGGGTATATATAAATAATATGCAGAAATTTATTAAGTTCATACATACACAGCTACACATATTCATAAATGTGTAAACAGTTTGAAAATGCTTGTAAACTCGACACGCACGCATATTCTCCCTATATACTTAGAGATATGGGCTAATATATAGGAGGTACATACTATTTGTTTTTTTTTTTTAATTTTAAGTATATAAAATTATAAATTCACTGAACCCAATGCATTTTTTTAATTATATAGCTGTATTTTCGCCTTAGCTGTATCACTTTAATTTGAAAAAACCTCCAGCTGCAGCAAAATGTGTTTCAGGCGAAAAATACATTACTTTTGCTATGTGCGTTAACTTCCAATATCCATAAATTTCAACATTGAGAACTCAAAGTTTTTTCATATTTACTTCTACAATAACTTCTTTAGGTTACGTTTCAAAAAGTTTTTCTGACATTTGCAAATATTATGAAAACTAACCGTTTACAACTTTATTTAACTTAAATTGGTTTAACAACATAACGTTAAGAAATTAAATAAAATTAAAAATTTAATTAAAGAACGAAATTGGAATTTTTTGAATATTTTTTTTTTTTGAAAGAGACTTGATGTCTAAGGTCTATAATTATGATAATTATATAAGAGCTACAAATTAACCATAAACCTCCATTTTGTTTGTAAATTTATATTAAATTTTAATCAAATGATATAATTAAATCAAACTGGAAAAAATCGTAAATAATAATAATTTAAAAGAAATGTTTATAAAAAATTTATTCAGTTTAATTTCTTCGACCTTTTTAATTTAATTTCTATGTTATAAATCTTCAAGCTCAAGGTCAATTTTATACAAAATATTTAATATTTATCCAATAATGCGTTATCTCAATGGATAGCTTCTTCAGGGATTTCCATTGATATAGCGAAATATTGGATAAAAAAATAAATATTTTTTTTATAAAATTGACCTTGAGCTTGAAGATTTATTACATAAAAATTTATATAAAAAAATTAAAATATTTAAATGTATTTTTAACCGAACTGAAAACAGTTTTATTAAACTTTAAATATAAAAATTCATATTATTTTACTAAAACCCAGGCTGACTCCACTTAATTTCTTTTCGTATGTAATTTTTTTACTCACTCTCCATTCCATTCCTTTCACATTGTGTATGTATGCCAATTCTTCCCCGTTTAATTTCATTTTGTTTCCCTTGTCTAGAGTTTTCATTTTCCTCGATCGCAGTTTAATGCAATTTCCTTCCTCTTGTCCACAACAATATTTGCTGTAATCAAATTATACACTCATTAAAAAAAGTTAGTAAAAAATTTTGTAAACGGCTTTCAATCCCACTTTACTAAATTTGTACTGGTTTTTATTAAAAAAAATAAAATATATTAAAATTTTTTGCTGTTTACACTTTACAAATTACAGATTTTTTTACAGAATGTTTACAAATATTTATTGCTGACTTTAGAAATCATTTTACAAATTTTTGAAAAAAGATTTGCTAAAATTAGCAAAAAAAATACTAATTTTAAACAAGTGGATATTAAAGGAAATTTTATTTTTAGTAATTAAAGCTTATACATAACTTAATTTGCCTCAAAATGTTACATGTTGAAGGGATCGAAAGCGAAGATACTTTTCACCACCGACTCATGTCCAAAAATATAACATTCACTTTAAATAGCAATAAAAAGTTTGAAAGATCAGCCCTTAAAACAATTTAAGTTTGACCTTAAAATCCAAAAAATGACTACAAATATTTTTTTTCATAACAAAATTTAGCAAATTGAAACAAAATTATAAATTTGTTTATGTTTTTATTTTTTGTTTTTCTTTAATTTTGTCTAAAATATTATTTTAAAAAATAATTCAAATAATAAAATGCTGCTCGATAAAAAAATAAATGTAAATTTTGTATATTCGAATTTGTAAGGCAATTTAAAAAGAAATTAGCAGCTTTAAAGTGTAACAAGTGTATCTAAAAATAATTAAGTTAATTTGTGCATTTAAATATATTTATTTTTTTAATTAAAATTTTGCTATATTTTACAATTCATTGAGTTTACAGCAATTTTCTTAAATTTAGTAGCGGTTACTAATTTGTTATTCTTATTTCATTATGCGAATATTAATAAAATTAAGTAAATGTTTTTTCTGATTTTATCAAACCGATTATAATTCCACTCTTCAAAAGTTTTATAAAAATTAGGAGTAGTTACTTATTTTTTACTAATTTCATTGTACTACACGTCAGCAGACATGTGTTGCTAAGTTTAGAAAAAAAACCACTGGGCTCAAATCAGCAAAATTTCCCGTAATAACAAATTATTCAGTTGTCATTACAGACTTTTTTTGGTGAGTGTATATGATTTAATTTATATAGATCAGGTACCAGGTTTGATCATACACTTTTCTTTCAGTTCAGACGAGATCATTTATTTCTGGATGGTCCTGAGAAATTTTTTGTTTTTTGTGTCCATATATAAGACAAATTGGTTATAAAGAAACACATACGATGCCAAATTTGTGATATATGTGACCAGATATAATACAAGATCTTATTCTACGATAGACCAATACTCAAGGACGACCCTACTGTGGGAAAATAGGTTATGGGAAGGTGGGAAAGGGTGTAGGTATCAGGGAAGTCCTAGTTTTGACGATACGCATTAAGTCAGAAGACATAGATACCATACAGTCATTACGGAGTTCAGACGCCCTTCTTTTGTAAACGTCAAAAAGCTGTAAAGTTGACTCTAAACCTCAGATGTAATGAAATATTTCTTATATTTCGTTAAAAATAACCTAAAATAATTGTTAATCAATAATACAATCAAAAAGAGGAATACAAAGTCACTGTATGGTGTGCTGTTTTCGCTGGAGGAGTCATCGGACCTTTTTTCTTCGAAGACGTCGCGGGCCAAACGGTTACTGTGAATGGTGAGCGCTACAGAGCAATGATCAACGAGTTCTTTTTGCCGCAACTTGATGAATTGGGATTGGAAAACATGTGGTTCCAACAGGACGGTGCAACGCCACACACTGCACGTGCCACAACCGATATGCTGAAGGATGCATTTTCCGGGCGCCTTGCACTGGCGATTTGCACTGGCCAGCAAGATCGCCTGATTTGACCGCTCCAGACTTCTTTTTGTGGGGCTTTTTGAAGTCGCGGGTTTATGTCAACAAGCCTCAGACTCTTGCAGCTCTTAAAGACAATATCCGTCAAGACTGTGAGGACCTATCGCCGGAAGTTTTGGCCAAAGTGATGGAAAATGCCATAAAAAGGGCTCAAATGACAATCAACTGTGGCGGCGGCCATTTACTCGACTTGATGTAAAAAAATTAAAAGACCAAATAAAAATAATCCACAAGAAGAATCAAAGTTTTTCATAAAGATGTTAAACAAATTCAAATGCAGAGCTGTATTTTAGGGATCCGTTCCTCAACAATATGCATCAAATTTTTAATGACAAAACGTAAAAAACGATTTTTGTGGTTTTAAATAGAAATATTGTTTTGTTTGTATGTAATTTTACAAAACACAATACACACAGATGTATATATTTTTATTTTCTATGTATGTATCTATATTTGAATAATTTCTTGTAATTTTTATTTAACTAATCTTGTGTATAAACAAATTATTTTGGTTAAAAAAAAAACATTTTGTTAAAAGAAACAGAAAATATATAATTTTACATTTAACAGAAATTATCAACTCCTACTGAATCTATATAAATTTTTATAATTTGTTTCTGGAATGACTGATTCAAATTGATAAAAAATATATTTCTATAAATTTCAATTGATTCTTCATATAAAAACAAACTCTACGTGTAACTTTTTAAATAAACTACAGTCAGTAACGGAAACTATATTTTGAGTACAGTTTAAGAAAACCAAAACTTGAATGCTTCTGTTGACATTTCAAATACGTGCTTATTCCAACGGACATCACACTTAATTCTCAACCCCAAAATACCAATGACATGTGATGACAGTAACAACACAGCCCTATGGGTCAACATGCAACAATGGGTTTTACTTGAATTGAATTCCACCCTATTTGAAAGACCCCACCGGGAGATTGCCGAAAGATCACGAATGAGTGTGTCATTTATAGTCTATCTTTTGCCCCTAAAACTCCAAGAGGCCTGGGGTACAACGGAATTAAAATGTATAGGATATGTTGCTGTTATAAGTGAAAGAGTATACAGGGTCAAAAGCTTCATCAAGATGATCTTTAATTTCTTATTTTCTTATTGATTTTGGTAAGATAATATACATCCACATCAATTTGGATCTGAATATATATATAGAGCCAATATGTGATCATATCAAATGAGATCTAAAATTTGTCCACAATTTTGAGACTTAATTAGATCTGATACCAATTGTGTTCATTGTCATAATTTTAATTAATGATATTAATCTAAGAATTTCATTGATTAATGACAATCATTTTAATTTTCGTCTGTCTTAAAAAAATAGTAACCATGGATAGACAAGCTTTTCGAAAAAGTAAACATGGAGTAATATTGCAGAAATAGTAAAATATCGCCAAAAATATAATCTTAATCGATAATTATCATTAAAATCCAGACTCAGCCATTTCATTTTGTCCCAATTTCACCCATTCGAGGTTTAAATTAATTTCGTTTACCTTTTCAAGTATTTAACAGGGAAGAGTTTCAACATCCCTTCCTAGTTCCACTACATATTGTAATATTCTTATTTGGAAAAAATTCAATATCATCGATAAAAAAATTATTTTCTGACCAAAACGCTTGTTCGCTTTTTAACAAATTTCAATTAAAATTAGTTTTTAAAGCATTAGTGTGCGGATTCATTGCCATTACCCAGCAAAAATTAATGAAAGTTATTCTTAAGGAATCAATTTTTCATTAATTCCAAAGAATCATTTAGTTCTGATTTTTCTATTCTAAGGCAGTTGTTTTTCACAACTTTCAAGAATGTGATTTTTAATGAAATTTAGCTCTTTTCAAATCTATGATGGGTAATTTATTTTAAAAATAATTAAATTAAATATTAACCACAAATATTTTCATATAAATTTGATATTTATAACTATGGTTAAGTACTAAACTTTGGTTATTTTGAAACAAGTTATTAGGTTTAAGTGATTTATATCAATTTTTAACTTTGAATTTCGAATAAAATAATTTAAAAATTAAGGCTCGATTACTGAATGTGAACTAATGAAAGCTTTGCAAACTGCCGAAATGCACATTTATACTTTTCAGCTTTATTTGTCTATAAATATATTCAGTTGAACCCCGATGTTCATAAGTTGCCAATTACTGTATATCAAGCAGTTTTACTTAAGAAAAAGATGTAAAATGACTTATAAGATGGAAAAATTGTTTAGTATGGGTCTATCCATGCCTTTTGCAGCAGGGGTTGTACGCAATTATCCCAAGGCTGGTTAGGATATTTAGATCCAGTCTGCTATTTGGTCATGTACCATCACCGTGGAGAGAGGTGAAAGTGGTCTTCATACCAAAGGAAGGGAGAAAATCCGAACAGTTGCCAATTAGCCTCAGCTCGTTTCTCCTTAAGACTATGGAGAAAGTCTTTGATCGCTATATTAGGGACACTTACCTCGCACGGAGACCGATACACGGTCTTCAGTTCGCGTATCAGCGGGAAACAGCTGTTCATGACGTTGTCGATATGGTTGAGAGGGCTCTAGGGGCAAAGCACATTGCCCTTTGTGCCTTTATAGATATACAGGGCGCTTTTGACAACACGTCCTACGGTGCGATTGAAGGGGCCATGCTGCGTAAGGGTATCTCTCCAATCATAGTGGATTGGACTCTAGAGATGCTTAGGTCCAGGGTAATCACCGTTGGTATAGGGTCTGAACTCAGGACTGTGAATGCGACCAGAGGGTGTCCTCAGGGAGGTGTTTTATCGCCATTATTATGGACACTGGTCATAGATGAGTTGCTCGAGGGTCTAAACGACCAGGGCTTCAAGACCTAGGGCTACGCAGATGATCTTGTCATATGCGTCGTTGGATGGGATGACAGGACGATCTCAGAGCGCATGAAAGAAGATCTGAACTTTACTCTTTCATGGTGCCAGGGAAGGGGCTTATCCATCAACCCGTCGAAGACGATACTGGTACCATTTACAAACAGAAGGAAGGTTAATCTATCAAGGCCCGTTGTGGGGGGCATGGTGATAGATTACTCTGATAAGGTTAGGTATTTGGGGGTTACTCTTGACAAATCTCTAACCTGGAATGATCATATTGACTCGCTGTCCAAAAAGGCCAACAGTCGAAAACGATGAATGCTCTTAAGAGGATCTACCGTCTGGCGTGCATTGGTATAACAGGCGCCAGCGGGACGTGTCCTACGGATGTCATCGGGGCCATGCTCGAAATTCCTCCGTTGCATATCTCTGTAATGGAGGCGGACGTCATGGGCTGAACTAGACTTAGGTAGCATGAGAAGCGGCGACCTGAGGGTTCACATGAGGATCACCAAGGTTCTTATGGACGACCCAATCAGAAAGATCACGGATAAGATGCTGCCGGAACAGATTTTGGTCAGATATTTTGACGCTATGTCTTTTAATAGGAGCATGTGGACCAACCGGACTTGGGAACCTGAAGTTGGGGCCCAGTTATGGTTCACAGATGGCTCGAAACAGCTGAATAAGGATACGGGTGCGGGGGTTTTAGGACCCGGTTTCCAGCGCGCCCTTCCCATGGGCAAATATCCCTCCATTTTTCAGGCGGAAATCTACGCCATATGTGTGTGTGTGGAGGAATGCCTACGGAGGCGTGTGGTCAGATCTCGTATCTATATTCCCTCTGACAGTCAGGCGGCACTCAGGGCTCTTATGTCGCACGAGGTTTCATCTAAACTTGTCATGGAATGTATTACGGCACTCAACCGACTCGGTAGGAACAACTCCCTTACCCTGTGATGGATTCCGGGCTATGAGGGGCATGAGGGCAATGAAAGGGCGGACTGTCTGGCCAACCGAGGTGCCCGTCGGCCCTTCATAGGCCCTGAACCTTTCTGCGGGGTGCCCATGCATGGGCTATATTAGGGAGAGGCTCAGGTTGTAGAGAGGGTCGAGATTTTACGATTATTGGCAAACATCTCGTGGCCAACGACAGGCTAAGAGATTTATATCTATGCCCAGTGGTGGGTCTGGGCGACTACTGGCCCTTGGTCAAAGGGACCTAAGGACCCTAACTGGATACTTTACTGGGCATTGCGACCTTAGATACCATAGGCACAAGAAGGGTCAATCGGACACTGAGCTGTGCAGGTTTTGCGGGTTTGAATCGGAGACGTCAGAGCATGTCCTCTGCGATTGTCCTGGGCTTTGTGTCAGGAGGATCAAGTTTTTGGGTGACCGTTTTTTGTCGCCTTCCGACATTTGGAACACTTCACCCGGCAAGTTTCTTGGCTTCATCAATAGCTTGAACCTTTAGGGTGATTCTGGGCAGCACAAAAGACTTATTGTGGTCGCAGTGCGTAGTGCCATTTGAAATAATAATATGACCATTGATATAGAAAGTTTTATATTGATCCTACAAAGCCGTTTCTGTATGCGTTAAATTTTAAATAAAAAATTCAAAATTTATTTAGGAACATCGAAAATCTCATTTTTAACCATACCGTAAGAAGCGCTTTAGATGCAATGAAAAAGGATCATAAAATAAAACTTCCACCCTATGACACCCCCATGTAAAAATCATTGGTTCCGATCCAAATTTTCACAACACCGGAATCAAAATCACTGCTTCTTTTTCTCTTCTTTTGCTACTTTTTTTTTTTTGCTGGGAGGAAATGTTCTCTCTAATTTCATTTTAATTTATATTTGCTTCAATCAACAGTATTGAAATTTCAATGATAATGAATCATTCCCTACGAATAAGAAACGCATATGAAAAAATGTCTGAAATTTAAGAAAATAGAAGTTATAAATATATGAAAATTATGTTAACTTATCCAAGGTACACACACAGACTTAAGTAAATATATTTACATGATTTTCTAAAAAGGTTACAAGTGTGTTTATCCTTGTAAGATTCGTTAGCATTTTTGCTATAGAAATAGTAAAAGTGGTCAACTTTTATTGAAAATATTATATAAGTATTTATTATGATGTAAACTTTGTAAAAAATATTTTATATATTCAACTTTAAATATAATACATGTCTGGAGTAAATATCAATTTAATGTTATCAATTATTTTTTTGCATCCTTTTGTAAAATACAAATAAAAGAACTTCTAGAATTTATGCTTTCTATTTCTAAGCAATTGAATTGAATTTATTGTTTGACCTTTCCGTCTATTCTATACTGTTTAAATTGAAATGTTTAATTTCTATTTCAAGAGAAGAAAACTGAATATGTACTTAGTTTTTATCTACTGGCCATTTATTTCCGTTTGTTTTATATTTATTTCTTAGGTTGTATATTTCAAGCATATACCAGCAGCATCTTACTATTTTAATGGATACAAATGAATGGGGAATAAGGAAATAAGAGGTTCATTAAATGAAAGGGCCTTGAAATGGAAATTATGTAGAATTTTATAAGTAATTTAGGAATAATTTGGTAAAACTATATTTTAGTACTAAAACTGTGGTTTGTTAAATAAATAAAAATTATTATTAAGAAAGGTTGGTGAATTAAAATTAAAAAATTTCCTATAAAATTATATAATAGTATTTTTTTTCTTTTACCTAAAAATTATGATTTACAATACATAATATTTCTATATACATTTTGTCAATTAAATTTCTTCCTTTCTTTACTCCACACATACCTATATTTTGCTTTAGCTTTTCGAATTTTGCTTTAGCTTTTCGAAATCGTAAATTGTTTTCTTTAAACATTTTCAATCACAAAAACTTTTATCCCTCCCTGGTGAGTTCTTTTACAAGTGCATTGTATTTAATTAAAATTCTTAACACGTTCCTAACATCTATCCATTTGAAAGTACCATAATTTAACAAACAACAACAACAACATATATATAACAATTTTGCCAATGGTTTGTAAAAATAAAATGGAAAAGAAATCAGTAGCATGAATAGCAGAAGAAGCTGCAATAGAACAAATAGTATCTAATAACATAAAATAGAGCATTGGGAGAAGAAGGAAAACAAAAAGAAAATGAGCAGTCATTATATTTACTTCTTGGGCTGGGTTAGTGAGTTTGGTTTTGGTTCACATTAAAATACTGTATTGCAATTATATGCACAGCAATATAAATATATAACACATACACTCAGTACTTGGAATATACGATATAAAAACTTACTATGGGACAAAATTTAATTACTTAAGTCATTGTTTAAACAGTGAGCTTATAGGCTTCTTTGGTGTTCACAGTAGGTGATACGTCTCTCCCATATTTTATTTGTTTTAATTTAATAAATTTATTTAATTTAATTTAAGTTTTTATGAAATATATTTTTGTTCATCATTTTGATTTCACAAATTGAACTGAAAATTCTTGACATTAAAAACTTAGAAATATAAATAACAAAATTACAACTTATTTCAAGAAATCTTGGGGAAGTCTCCACATTTCCCCCCTTTCTAAGAAATGTTGTAACTTTAAACGTCTACGTGAAATCATTTGGTTATGGAGTAAGCTAAATACAATCCATTGTATTATGTTTAGGTATATTTTGAAAATCAGTCATCTCTATTTGAAGTCAAACAGCACAAGATGATGTTATCTTGATTGTAGTAGACCGAAATCCATTTGAAATTTGTAGTTAAAATCTTGAAAAATGTTATTACGGCGACTTTAAAAAATAGAAATGGAAAAGACTGATTGGTAAACATTTTAATTGTATTCGTTAAAGATTTTGTATTGCGTAATTCAGTTAGACAGGGAGATTTGAGTGCGTAACGTTGTGATTGTTTAAAGATTTCTTGATGTTTTTTTAACAACATTTTTTCAAACAGATATCCAGGAGCTTATGCTTACTTAACGCCTTCTTTTTGATTTACAGGAGCTTGTCTTCAGATTTCTTATTCTTTTCAACGAAGTCACCACTTATGGGAGCGTTGGTGGTAGTTTTTGATGTTGCTGTGGTTGGGTTAATGAACATGATAATCAATTATGCACTGGAAAATCCGATATCTTTATTTGAAGTCAAACTTCTTAAATGCAGTAGACTGAATTCCATTTTAGATTTGTAATTAAAATTATGTGTGTTTCTTTGGCGACTTATAAAAATAAAAATAGAACGACTTGGTGTGCAGAAAATTTTGGATTATGTTAGTTCAGGATATTGAATAGAGTCGGTTTCACAGGAAGATTTGTGTTCAAGATTTGGCGTCTTGAGATCTTCTATTGTAAAATTTGACATTCATATCTTTATCCACTTTAATTTTCTTTATCCAGATTTTGTACAAGTTCTTGATAATTGGTCAGTGAATCTTCTAAGAATTCTTGAATTTTTGTTATTAAGAATTATGGGCAGCATTTGTTTAACTCCCTTGTTGAAAAAAAATAATAATAAAGGTTTGATATCTGCTGCGAATTTTACATTTTTTTTTAGTTTAATGATCTTACTATTATCACGTCGGGGTCAGCAATTATGGAAACTGTGATACGTCTCCCTTATTTTATTTGTTTTAATTTAATAAATCTATTTAATTTAAGTTTTTATGAAATATATTTTTGTTTGTTATCATTTTGATTTCACAAATTGAACTGAAAATTCTTAACATAAAAAACTTAGAAATATAAATAACAAAATTACAACTTATTTTCAGAAATCTTGGGGAAGTCTCCACAAGGTTTTATTACACCCAAAAAAATAAGTTAGTAAATATATTAGTTTTCAGCTTTTTTAGTTTTTGTTGAAATTGTGTTTTAGCAAAAGTATAAGCTTTTCATCAGTTAAATAATTTGGAACTAGTTTTGCAAATTATTTTCAGAATCACACAAAGCAAAACAATTTCCAGATCCTGAAATGATTCCTAACAACTTTTGGGAAATATTTTTTGTTAACTGGGGCTTATCTGAGTAAATACTTATGTACTCACTGCAACATAAAAAATTAATATGTTTATGGCAGAACACCATAGGACATTGAAGATTCAGTTTCAAAAATAGCGAACTATTACATGACTTGTTCGGACTCTGTAACTGTAGAATGCTAAAATGAGGCAAAAAATATTGGACGGCCAATGATATTTCTTATGCAATTTAACCAACATCGCATAAAATTAAAAACACAAATTCTAATGGAACTAATGGAACATTTCATACCAATACCTATGTTAGCATAAGTCACTTAAGTTAATTGTAGTTAGACCTTTGGATTAAAATCATTTTGACTCAGAAGCCTATTAAATAGTGTATTACATACAAGAAATATGGATTAAAACACCCGAAGTACAAAATTTTCTATGTGGCAAAGATTTTAAGTTTATTTTTGTTTTGCAACTGCGGACGAGAACCAGAGCTTATTCTTGGCATTTATTAAGTTACTGTCGGATTTGGCGACATCACCACAAACATTTCATTAAGAAGGCAAAATTATTATTAAGGAAATTATTAATTTGATGTAGTTCAGACCGCAACAAGCAAATACACTCTTTTCCCTAATGTTGAGAACTCACCTACGCTTGTTGACAAATTAAGGGAAACATTTATATAAAATACTACATGTTCAGCAAAAATATGGACGAGATTTTAGACACGTTTTAAACGTACATTTCTCTTCAGAACCAATATGGTTTTTCAAAAAGGCTAGGACAAACTTACATATCCTTAGGATTAATCTAGAAAACTACTTTACACTCCTTAAGCAAATTTTCAAGAAAAGAGTGAAGTCGACAGGGAAGTACACAAGTTATCAAATTGAATTTATAAATCCTTCAAGGAGTGCTGTCCATTCTGACAAAGAAAATTTCTTCGAGGGAAGCGCTGGTTAACTGTTGCTAATCAATATCGAGAAAGATGTGCGCAGACTTTTTAATAGGGCACATCATGAAAGACATTCAGAATACTGATACAACTACCACAGAAATGTGAGGGATTGCAATAGAGAAAACGGCAAACGAACCTTTAATTTTTTAATGTCTCAACGGAAACTTATCCGTTCCCTAGATCAGTTTGGCATTGACATGCTAGGGATAAACTGCTAGATCAACCGCTTCAGTGTAAGAGACAGAAATATGCTGAGGGGCTCAACACCTATCCAACAGGTGACCATTTTAAGTAGTCTTCAAAAGGATGTAATCAATAAAGGTGTCCAACCTGTCTGCTACGTAGATGACTATAACCTTAACGCCTGAGTAGGAGGACTTCAGAAGTACTCAAATTGTCATACAACTGGGCTAGAACAAGAGGAAGTAATGCAAACCCAGACAAAACTGAGATATGTCCTTTCGTTCGAAAGGGTAATATCATCAATTATGATGAGCTTTGTTGTATTTGTGGTAGTATGGTGGACATCAATGATAAGAACAGGCACAATTAAACACTTCAAAAAATACAGCACCTATCAGCACTTTCCTCAGAATCACATTCACTGGAGTATTGAATACTATGTATTAAATAAAATTGTAGTGTTCTGAAAACCAACCATCAGAAGATCTCAGAGGAGTTACAGGTATACAACCTTACATACTGCTTGCGCCTCCCAGATATCATTTTTCAGGCAGTGATTATGGCAATTACAGGAGGCATTAGGTATGTTAATATTGAAGGGACCACAAAAAAAATCCTTTACAAATAGCCACGCGGCAATACGGACAATCTTTTTGCTCTATATAAGATCAGCCACAAAGATACAAGGAGGAAATCAATAACTTTTCAATTAGGGGCAGTACTGAGATTATAAAGCTTTATTGAGACATTGTCAAACGAAGCAATCAAGATGGCTGATGAATTGGTCTGAGGAGGTTCTTCTATGAGCGCAGTCAACTTGGAGAACCTAAAACCATTTCAGGCTTTTAGAATTGAACTACCTAAATGGACTGTTGTGGCTCATACAACAAACGGGGAACCACTAGAATTATGTGCGGATGTCGGGATAGGATAGAAATTAAGCGACAATATTCCAACCTTGGATGAGCGTAGTGGAGTGTGTTTGATGAGACTGAGGATTTCCGTAAACAGAACGAAGATCTAGGAATAGATACCCAGCAAAAATAAAAGGAAGTAATTCTTAAGGAATCTATTTTTCATTGATTCCAAAGTATCATTTAATACTGACTTTTCTCTTCCAAAGCTGTTCCTTTTCACAACTTAAAAATGTGATTTTAAAGAAAATTAACACTTTATTTGCATATAAATTTGATATTTATAACTAAGGTTAAGTACATAAGATAAGATATTTTTAAACAAGTTATCAGGTTTGATTGATTTGTGTCAATTTTTAATTTACAATTTACCAGATTTTAAATTCTTAAAAACGTTGAATTGCCCTAAAATGTTACATAGGTTTAAAAAAAGGGATCGGAAGTGAAGATACCGACTAATGTCAAAAAAGAGGACACCCACTTAAAATAGCACTAAAAAGGTTCTTAGTTCTAAAAATCAGACCTAAAAACAATTAAAATTTAACCTTAAAAGTAAAAAAAAAAAAATGACTAAAATATTTTTCAAAACAGAAATTACCAAATTAAAACAAAATGATAAATTCGTTTGTTTTCAAAATTTTTAAGATTTTTAAGCCTTTGATTTTTTTCTTCATTTTGTATAAAATATTTTTTGATGCTCGATAAAAAAAATAAATTTGAAATTTTGTACTAATATTAATAATATTTAGTCATTTTTTTTGCTGTTTTTAGCAAACAGATTTTAAATTCCACTTTACAAAAATCTACTATAATTTAGTAGCGGCTACTAATTTTTTTTACTAATTCCATTGTACTACCGCTGGGCTCAAATTGGCAGAATTTCCCGTAATAACAGCCAAATTTTCAGTTGCCATTACAGACTTTTTTTGGTGAGTGTACAAATGAGGCTAATGCATTAGTAATCGGATGTTCTCCTAAATTTAAAATTCAAAATTTATTTGGGAACATCAAAAAATCTAATTTTTCACTAAACCATTAGATGGAATGAAAAAGGATCATAAAAGAAAAGTTCCACCCTAAGATACCACTATGTAAAAATCTTTGATTCCGATTCAAATTTTAACAACATCGGAATCAAAATCACTGCTCCTTTTTTTCTCTTCTTTTGCTAGTTTTTTTTTGCTGTGTAGGGAATATAAGTCAGCTGGGAAGAATATCTTCCCATCCGATTACTTTTTTTAACCTACCTAACTTTTTAATTTCTCTATTTGAGTCTCTCTGGAAAGTACATACACTCCCCAAAAAAAGGATGTAATGGCAACTGAAAATGATGCTGGGAAATTTTGCTAATTTGAGCCCAGAGGTATTTTTTGCTAATCTCAGCAACACATGTCTGCTGAAAAAATTACCTGCCTCTATTTGTAAATTGGAATATAAAATCGGTTTGCTAAAATCAGCAAAGAAATTACTAAACATTATTAATATTAGTACAAAATTTAAAATTTATTTTTTTATCGAACATCAAAATTTTTTTATCCTTTTTCAAAAAATATTTTAGACAAAATTAAAAAAAAAAATCAAAGGCTAAAAATTGTAAAAACAAACGAATTTATCATTTTGCAATTTCTATTTTAAAAAATATTTTAGTAATTCTTTTTAATTTTAAGGTCAAGTTTTAATTGTTTTTAGTGCTTATTCTTAGAACTAAAAAAAACCTTTTAGTGCTATTTTAAGTGGATGTCCTATTTTTAGACATGAGTCGGTATCTTCACTTCCGATCCCTTTTTTCAACCTATTTAACATATTAAGGCAATTAAAGTTTGTAGGTGTAGGTTTTTTTTACACTCACAATATATTTTCTACTTCCGACTGTAGTTTATTTAAAAAGTAATACTTAAAGTTTGTTTTTAAACGAAGAATCAATTGAAATTCATAAAAATATATTTTTTAACTATTTGAATCAGTTATTCAAAAAACAAACTATAAAAATTTACAGACATTCAGTAGGAGTTGATATTTTCTGTTAAATGTAAAATTTTATGTTTTCTGTTTTTAAATATATAAATTCATATAACTCCTTATTGTTTTTTACCAAAATAGTTTCTTTATATACATAATTATTTCAATAAAAATTACAAAAAATTATTCAAATATAGATACACACAAGAAAATAAAAATATATACATCTGTGTGTGGTGTGTTTTGTAATATTACATACAAATAAAAAAAATCTCAATTTGAAAAACAAACCACAAAAATCGTTTTTTTTTCTACTTTTTTCAGTTAAAAATTGATGGTTATTTTAAACTACTTTCGATTGCTTTTACTACTTATGGGGATTATTAAATAATGATTGAAAATAAACAACAAAATGGGCCGAATATACTGAAAAATCAGTAGTCCTCTTTTTGATTGTATTTTCGATTAATTTAATATGTATTTTAGATTATTTTTAACAAAATAATATTGTGAGTGTAGAAATAACATTTCCTTCAATATTCAGTTTGTCAAATTAGTAATTTTTTTTTGTCTAATTTTAGCAAATCGGTTTTCAAAAATTTGTAAAATGATTTCTGTAATTAGCAACAAAAATTTGTTAAAATTCTTTAATTTGTAAAATGTGAATAACAAAAAGATTTGCTAAATTATAATTTTTTTACTAAAAATCATTACAAAAATAGTTAAGTGGGATTGAAAAGCGTTTACAAATTTTTCTACTAACATTTTTTTCAGAGTGTAACACACACAATATAAGATATTAATAAAGCGGAGTTCACATTATCTCATTTTCCATCTAATTTAACGTCACCAAAATTCTATTAAAAATAATAGGAAATGATGCGCTTACCAAAAAAATCTCTTCGGAAAACCGCTTTGGGTTTACACCTTCAGATGGAAATCTTTAGCAATCAGATGAAACAGCTATTTATATTTGTTGCTCAATCATTTTTTTATCGACAATTTACTTTAGAAATGTTTTGTTTGTAAGAAAATGCAACATTGATGCCTTTTGATTCTCATAATTTTATGAAATATTATAAAAAATTAAAAAACTATCAAAATTTGTATTTGGATTTCCTGTACGTACTATTAGACAAAATAAGTTTACACCATAGGATTTTTGCCATATGACTCCTTTTTTAACAGATTCTATGACTTGTGGTATAAAGTAAGATTTTAAAGTAATAAATGTTATGTCTTCTTATTAAATTTTCGAACGTTTAATTGTTTTTGCATTGTTAGATCGAAAAATACTCACAAGTAAAATTTTGTCTCTATCGGATAACCCTAAGTCGTTCCTATTTATGGCCAAATTAAGTAAATTTTAAAGCTTTATAAAAACATAAATTTTATTTTTTTTGATAAATTAAAACCCCGAATTGATCTAAAATTACGACAACCATTTCCTCATTTAAATAATTAGTTTCTTCTTGTTATTTTATCTTTTATATTTTAAAATGAATATTTTAGACATGTCCCATAGTGGGTAAATTTGGAAAACATAAAATCACTTTATTTTGTTTTTATTTTTTTAATGTTGCTAATAGATTGGTGTAGTACGTATATGTGTTAGTGCTGTTGTTTTTTTTTTTTTTTTGTAGCTTGTTTTACTTACGATATTATTGCTGTTGTTGTTATTACTGTTATTGCTGTTATATTTTTCATTTTAAAAACTATTTACTATATGGTTTATTTTACCAATTGATTTTTATATTGTCTGTTAGTAGAACAAGCACATACTCTGTTATGTATGAAAATTGTTGTTGTTAGTGTTGTTTTTGCTGCTGCTGTATAAAATGAAAGCAAAAGAATCCATAGTTGAACTCATGCATACACATGGCTATAAATAAATTTTTATATTTAAAAACCAATAAAGTAAATAATGTTAAACAACAAACGTGCTTTAGATTGTATAGAAAATTTAAAAAAAAAACTTGGATTATATTTTTCGTTTATATGCAATTTTAAACAGAATAATGTAATTAATAAAAAATTATATCGAAAAAATTATTTGATAGCAAAGATCAAAAGTTATAAAATTCGAAGTAAATTGATAAAATAAATTTTATAAAGAAATTATATATATTTTATGGAAATATATAGTTAGCTGGAAGCACAGATAAATTAATAAATTGCAGCTGAGATGTTTAAGTTTCGAAGAGATATCTAATAAAATGCAATATAAAATTTAATATTGGACTGTTCCCTATACTATGGTATTTTAAGAGCATGATGAAGTACACAATATTATCGCAAACTTGAAGTCAAATAAGAGTTGTGGGCATGATAATATATCACCTAAAATTTTAGTACAATGCAACGTTTTAGTACCTTATTTGGTAAACATTTTTAATAATATGATCGCTAGTGGCATATATCCAGCCATTTTGAAAATTCATAAGGTTGTCCCAATCCCCAAAGAAAAAAATGCATGTAGAGTGGACATGTTTAGACCTATAGCAGTTTTGTCAATCATTGATAACGTCTTCGAAAGACTTTTGCATAATCAAATTTCTGCATATATGCAAAACAATAATATGCTTAATGATTTTCAATATGGTTTCAGAAAAGGATGTGGTACCGAGGAAGCAGTTTTGAATGTGGTTAATTTCATTTGTAAGAGTTTTGATGGAGGAAGTAATGGTGTAGCTGGGATCTTCTATGATTTCACCAAAGCTTTTGACCTCATAGACCACGAAATACTTATTCAAAAACTTGGCTATTATGGAATATGCGGAAGAGTATTATTGCTTATAAGAAGTTACCTAACAAATCGAAAACAATTTGTTCAAATTAATAGCTATAAGAGCTCATTTGATTCAGTTGTATATGGAGTACCGCAAGGAAGTGTGCTTGGGCCATTGTTGTTTACGATCTACCTAAATGACATAAAAAACCTTGGACTATCAGGTCATCTTTTTATTTACGCTGATGATATTTGCCTATTTTACCCATACAAACACGATACCATTGTAAAAGCATATATGGAACGTGATGCATTTCTTATATCGGAGTTTACCAACATAAATAAACTTATATTAAACGCCAATAAAACACAATTAATTAGATTTAAACCCTATTGTACTAGCAATATCAACTTTAGTATTTTTGTTGATGGTAGAGAAATCATGGAAGTTAGTTTTATAAAGTATTTGGGAATATATTTGCAAATCAATCTGTCTTGGAGTCGACATATACAATATTTGAAATCAAAAACTGCACAAGCTGTTGGATTTTTATATAAGTTCAAAAATAAATTTGATCGTAGTACTAAGTTGCTAATATATAATGCTTTAATTCAAAGTCATTTTAATTACTTAGCAATATTGTATGGTTTGAAAAAGAGTAGAGAATTAAAATCTCTTCAACGAATGCAAAATAAAGCCCTAAAAATTGTAAGTGGTCTTCCAATAATACACCCAACACTGGCATTGTATAATATTTTTGTTTGAATTTTGCCAATTCATGGTATATATAAAATGCAGCTATTACTATATGTTTTTAAATGTGTACACAACATTGGTCATCATACAATTCAGTTTTCAGAGAATCAACATTTACATAATACTAGAAATAATACAAACTTATCTGTAGCTTGGTGTAGATTAGAAACAACCAAGAAAAGAATCGAATACATGGGTAGTTTCGAATTCAACAACTTGCCACAATTCTTGAAAAATATAAATAGAATTTCACTATTTAAAACCTCTCTAAAAAATTATTTACTGCAAAGTATACAAGAACTTTTAATATAGCAACTCATGAATAACTTATTTTATTATTATTATTGTATAAATATAAATTTTTATGTTTTTTTTTTTTTTTCTTAAATTAATGTAATATTTTTACCAACTCGCCTCAATAAGGCCTAAAAGGCGCTGATTTCAAACTATTTGAAATAAAATTATTTAAAAAAAAAAAAACTGTTTATAATTTTTATTTAAATATTAAAGCGATTTTTTTTTTTTGGCATTTAAGCAAAGTTCGCTTATGACCATTGATTTGTATAAATAAAAATTATCATAAAACAATTGTAATCTTATAAAGGCAACCCCAAGAACAGCATTAATTTAAAGCTAAATTTTACTTTGACTCACCTAAACGTATGAGTGATATTTGCATACTCATACGCTTGGATGATCAACTTAGAAAAAAAAGTAAATTATAGCTAGCCCTTGAATTGCGCTGTATTTCGTGTAGTTCTTTATCCACATAACACGAAACAACCTATAGATACAAGGTGACCCTAAATGTATGCTACAACTTTTGCATATGAAATTTGTGAAATAATTAGACGCAGAATACACATAGACACATATGTTACAAGTTGATTCAACGTTCTACGTGTCTGTCTAAAATGTGCTACTTATAGGCACCTACATGGTAAAAAATAACAAGCTATAGAATGCTATAAAGGGTGATCCAAAACAATACAATGGCTTTATTATAAATAATAAATATTCCCATTTTTTATGAAAAACGATTTCATTTATAGGTTTAGCTTCGCATGCAGTAGCTCATACTGTCAGTCCAATTTTCCAAGTCATCTGATAACACGATTAGCACACTTAATGGGAAAAATATCGATTGTTTGATAAGCATTGTGACATTTCAACCATTTCAACCCATAAAAAGTCCGTAATCATGGCTTTGTAGCACTCGCCGTTAACTCAAATGGCGTGTCCATCAGCATTTTTGAAAAAATTGTCCAATAATGACACCACTCCAAAATCCACATCATACTGTCACTATCTGTGGGTGCATTAGCTCTTTTAAAATGACTTTCGGATTTTCCGATACTCAGATTTCAAGATGAAAATGCCGAGATGAAAATACACTTCGTCAGAAAAATGATTTTTCAGTCAAATTCGATGTTCGAATGGAGCTTCTGTTGGACCCAAACTGAGAAGCCATAACGAAGTGGATGTTCGTTTGCCAACAATTTCTGCGACAGTTGGACTTCGTATGTGAATAGTCTGAGATAATTATGTAAAATTTTCATCACGAAATGCCGAGTTGTTGAAGTCATGAAATGCCGAGTTGTTGAAATCAATGGCGAGTCAGGGCTTTCGGCCACAGTAGTCAGATTCTCATTGGTACACACCGTACAAAATTTCAGCCAGGAATATGTTAAAAATTGGGATTAAAAAAGGGGAAATGTTCCCCCTCAATGGCCTGCCCAAAACGGATTTATTACAAACTAGAAACTTAAAATATGTGTTCTTTGGCAATTTAAAAAGTAGTTTAAAAGGAAAAAGTCCCCCAATTATCGATGTGACCAAATCGTTTTGGCTAGAAATCTGAAATTTAAACAACGAGTAGAATTGAATGGTAAACAAGTAGAATTTAAACTCTAGGCAAACGAAAAGAATGAAATGTTAAAGGGAACGAGTAGATTAGATTTGAAACAGGAGTGATTCAAATTTAAACACTAGACAAGGGAAACGAATTGGAACGAAACCAGTATCGAAAGGAATTGTAGCACTAGACACATGCAAAGAAATTGAATGCAGCAATTAAGCGTTTAAATGATACACTCTGATTATTATCTGGTTTACTATTTGTAGTTTAATAAAACAATTTTTTCCGTTTAGTACAAAATAAAAGAATATACATTTAATTTTTTGAAAGAAATTTTTATTTTGACTTTTTTATACAACCGATTTTTTCAGTTTTATTTATTTTATTCATTTGTTTGAAATTTAATACAAATTTACCAACTAAACGGAAATTTTTGGTTATTTGTTTCAGTTACAGTTATTACAAATTTAAATTTTGTTTCAAAAATAATAAAAAAATTCCAATTTGTTATTTATTTAAGTTTGTTTATACTTAAAATTATTCCAATTCAAATTACAAAAACTTCAGAAATACACATATGATAATTCACACAAAATGTGTGTGTGAGTGTGTGAGTATATACATATTTTGAAGATCAAAAAGAAAACAAAAATACAAAAAACCGAAACAATTTGAAATAAGTGAATAAATCAGTTATTTTTAGGTAAAATTTTAACATAATTATTCATTTATATATTTAGTGATGTGTCACTTATTTAAACAACATTTAAAATTAAATAACAAAAATCATTTGATTTAAATGAAAAGTAAGAATACTGGGTTTTAAAAAAAAATATTATTTTCTTTAAATGTTATTTTCTGACATTTTAACTTACAAACTATTTCAAGTGTATTAATTAATTTAAACATATTTGTTTCTATATAAGCAATTTTTTCTTGATGTTTAAGTTTTTCGAAAACCTTTCCTGTCAATGCTAATAAAAATAATTTCATACCAGTTGATATAAATACAATGGTAATGGAATCATGTATTAATTAGACCACTCAATTTATTTATTCCATGTATGCTAGAAATAGGGGATAGATTTAATTTGGTCACGGTACATAGGGCCTTTCTAATATTTGGCCTTAACTGTGTGCCAAAACTGGTTGGGCTAAAATTAAGAAATTTAACATATATATTTCCTGGACTATTTGGTAATTTATTTATATGGTTCTTTTTGGATATAAATTTATCCTATAGTTAAAATTCTCTATTTTAACGATCTGCCCAGAACTATTTGGCTATAAATCTGAAATTTAAAATGCTGGCTTCACCATGTTTGGATTTAAGAACACTTTTACGGGAAGGTACAAACTTCTTCGGCTGGAAATCTGAAATTTCTTTATATTGAAAGGGAAAAAATACGCCATTTCTTACACATTCCAAACCACTGGAAATACGATTTTGATAAAAATTGAGTAATGGTCTCCACCGTAACGTCCTTCCGAAATGCCTTATTATAGAAATCCTAAATTTAAAATTCTTTATGGAATATCGATTAAAATCTGATGTTTAATATCGTTAGATGTTTCATAAACCTTTAAATTCGTTTTCCAAGGACCTTTGATTCATGTTTGTCCAGATTTACTTTAAAATAAAACAAAAAAAAATCCCAAAAACCAAAAGTTGGATCATTTTTAACTCCACTTTTAACACTTTATGTATGGAACTGGGACGCAAAAAAGCAATACGTGTATTTTAGACGGTATTTACAGATGTCGGTGTTTTTAAACGAACGAAAATACATTAACAACACACATGCAATACAAAAGAAAAATAAATGTTACCTATTCATCTTGTGTCGAGCCCATATTATTTTTTTTTCTGCTAGAACATATTTTTTTTTATTTTTATTTATTCAAATATTCAAGAACCAAACCCTCTGGGCCAAATATAGTTTTTATAAAGGGTGTCCCAAGAAGAACGCAATTTTAAAATTTTAAATAAAACACAGATATTTAAAAAAAAATCGTGAAACTTTATTATATCGTAAAGTAGACAGAATGAGGTTATGTATGGAACAATATATCGTGCAGATGGCCGCCGCGGCTTTGCTGGCATGCACGCGATCTTTTAATGAAATTTTCAATGACCGTTTTGCATGAATGCTGCGGTATTTCATTAATGCAGTGTCCAATTTCCTCTTTTAAGGCTTGAGTCGTCGTCTGCTAAAATCATCGACTTCAAAAAACCCCAAAGAAAAAAATCTAATGGTGTTAAATCGTACGATCTAGGCGGCCAATTCTGATCTCCAAAACGCGAAATAACACGCCCGGGAAATGACTGATGCAGCAATTGAATTGTTTCTCTGGCTGTATGACATGTGGCGCCATCTTGTTGGAACCACATGCCCTCCACATTCATTTCTTCAATTCTAGGCAAGAAAAAACTGGTTATCATTTCACGATACCGAACACCATTGACTGTTTGCGCTTGACCTGCCTCATTTGCATAAAAAAAAGGTCCAATGATTCCTCCAGCCCAAAAAACACACCACACAGTAACACGTTGAGGATGCATTTGCTTCTCGTGAATCACTCGAGGATTTTCTTCACCCCAAATGCGACAGTTCTGCCTATTGACGAAGCCATCAAGATGGAAATGGGCCTCGTCACTGAAGATGATTTTATCGGCAAAATCAGCATTTTCATGTTGTCTCTCCAATACCCAATTAACGAACTCCCTTCGCTGTCCATGGTCAGTTCCTGAGTCAATTGAACTTTGTATGCATGAAGATGCAAATCTTTCGTCATAATTCGCTGCAAAGTGGATTTGGAGACACCAATTTGCTGAGCTCGGTGTCGAATTGAGGTGGATGGAGTTTGAGCGACATCATTACGTACAGCTGCGACATTTTCGGTCGATCGACCTGGTCGATGGCGCGTTGTTGTCTTTACATCACTAACAGACCCAGTTTCGGCAAATTTATCCATTAATCTCTTTACAGTTGACTCTTTTGGAGCATTATTGTGACCCCAAATTGATCGCAATTTGCGAACTGTAGCCGCAAAACTTTCACCATTTTGGTAAAACAATTTCACAATGAGAATGCGTTGTTCATTCGTGTAGCGCTCCATTTTTACTAACCTCGTACCTTCTACTAGCAAACAATAACAATTGTTCAAATGTCAAACACTTCGAATGTTGCCAGATTTAAAAATTGCGTTCTTCTTGGGACACCCTTTACTACTAAAAATGCATTCAAATGCATTCGAATGATAACCTATCAACAGTTATTCCTTGTATGAGAGGATTTTTGAAATTTTTGAGGGTAGGGACAAAAAGTGGGAAATTCTTCTCATTAGTAAAGTGCCTAAAAATATTTGACTAGAATTCTGACATCTATTTCCTGTGAAGATTTTTTTAAAATCTGAATTTCTTCCATGTATTTTAACGAAAAGGTAAGCCACATTTATTTTAAGCTAATCTCCATCCTTTCATTATCTTTTTTTCAAATTCCGGTAAGATTCTATAAATTTCAAACTAAAAGTGTTAAATTATTATTCTCACTGTTATGTTCAACCTGAATTCCAGTTTGCTTTTTGCTAAAATATGCTACTGAATTTAAGTGGAACACATGACTTGAAATACACTTGATTTTAACTTTAATTCGAGAAAAATGCTTTATTGCGATGGTTTCTATGAAAAATTTTGGTTTTGGTCTTAAAATAATTCTCAAGACTGTCACTCAATAGTAAATAAGAACGTAATTGTATATATTCTCATAAATTACTTAATATACCTAAATTTTCGATTTACACGATATTTCTTAAGAAAAATTTTATTTCAATTTACCAGATACACGAAAATTTTCATTGTGTAAATCGAGGGATATGTTTATTATTATAATTTATTTTTCTTTCTTTCAAGTGTCTTTAATTAAAGCATGTTGTAATTTTAATTTTCAAACATCTGCCATTTTATACCACCTAAGGGCAAAAAATTTAATTAAATTTATATATATGAAGTCACAACAAAATTTTGATATAATTTTCAGATTTTTTTCATTATAAATTAATATGCCATGATTTTTTATGAATATTTTTTTTTTTGAAATATGAAAAAATAAACAAAATGCATTCAGATAAGCAATTTTTTTTTGTTATATTTTACATAAATCGGAAAATAAAAACGTCATCATCGTCATCATCATCTATTTGATTACATTTTAAGAATAACCTATTAACAAAATACACTTCGAGTGACTAAAGTAATGATTTATTTTTTAAGTTCAAATATTTGAAAAATAAATATACACACAACTCTATAGAATTTGAAAAAAAAATATTTATAAGTAGAGTCGACTAGTGAAAACAATTTCTGTTTAGAATTTTGAAAGATAAAAGCTTAAAATTCTGAATGTATTTAAAAAAAAATTAATAAAAATATGAATATATTTTCATTGGAAATATATATTCGGAATAAAAAAAAAACCAAGCTATGAATGAATTTTATTAGATAAAACAAATCGGTGAAACATATAGAAATAACTTAAATTTTATAGGTTCTACCTTATACTACACTTTTTGAGTTGAAAATTTTTAAAATTCTAAAAAATTTCATAAATATTTAAACCGATTAGCAACAGAAAATAATACCCAATAAAACATATGCAATTAGGCATTTTTTTTTTAATAATTTTTAATAAAATTTTCTAAAAATTTTCCATGCAAGATTTTTCTATTAAATTTTTTTGATTTTTTTTTATCTATATGAAATTAAAAAATCACATTATAATTTCGCATTTTTAAAAGAGATCTTTAAAATACGTTTCCTTTTTCATTTTCTTTAAAGTGTATATTTTTTTAGTATTGGTTTAATATAATATATTTTTTTTAAATCTAACAACTGAAAAATAACTCAATATTATCATTTCGTTTTTATTACTCGCATTATAATAACAATCAAAAAAATCTGCCTGCTAGCAACAAAAATAATATCCTAAATATATAAAATAAAAATATGTATAGTAAGTAGATCGACTCAATTTATAAATAAACAAAAAATTGAGTTTGAGATGACCCCCTAGAAATAGGTAATTTTTTGAATAATATTTTTACAGTAATTGACATATCCGGACTTTTATCTTTAAATTATTAAGGCCTTATAACTAAAACCTATTGTATAGTTAGTTTTACTAAAGATAATAATTATTTTATTTTTATGTAGGTAGAAGTAATTACAAACATTCTAAAGACTTTTCTATAGAAACAAAGTTATAAGAAAAAATCTCCCTTTATGCAAAAATCCTCGGACTGTAAAGGTTTGCTTTTAGAAAAACCTCCTAACTATGTGAGGTATTTTCAAAGGAAAACAGTCCATAGAATCTCAAGGTTTATCTATAAAAATGCGTCTTTGGTAAATAAAGATTTTCTGTGGGAAAAAATCTTTTATTCTGTGGAGGTTTCCATAAAAAAATTTCCTTAAAAACTAATTTTTTTGTAAGGCTCTAAGGGACGGTACTAAAGTGATATATACCACCAAAATTATTAAGGTTTTAGACGGGTTTGAGCATCACTTATGATTCGGGTACAAATTTTAAGATTATTGATCCTACAAAATTGCTTAAAAAGTTTACTTAACTAGTCCAAAATACACACTAAGGTTTAAAAAATCTACACAATAAATCCGTCTCTAAGGCTTTTCTTTGGAAATACCTCTTTAGAAACTAAGGGTTTTTCTGTGGAAAAAAATTTTTAAACCGGGGGTTTTCTATAGAAAAATATTCTATTATTCAGAGCGGGTCTCTTTAAGAAAATGTCATTAATACAGGGTGGCGCAAAAATAACCTTCCGATGTTTTTTGGCTTTAATTTAAAAAAAAAATTAAAAAATTTTGATTCTTCTTGTGGATTATTTTTATTTGGTCTTTTAATTTTTTTTACATCAAGTCGAGAATATGATGTCATGTAAATGGCCGCCGCCACAGTTGATTGTCATTTGAGCCCTTTTTATGGCATTTTCTTTCACTTTGGCCAAAACTTCCGGCGATAGGTCCTCACATTCTTGACAGATATTGTCTTTAAGAGCTGCAAGAGTCTGAGGCTTGTTGACATAAACTCGTGACTTCAAAAAGCCCCACAAAAAGAAGTCTGGAGCGGTCAAATCAGGCGATCTTGCTGGCCAGTGCAAATCGCCAAAACGGGAGATTAGGCGCCCGGGAAATGCATCCTTCAGTATATCGGTTGTGGCACGTGCAGTGTGTGGACCCGTCCTGTTGGAACCACATGTTTTCCAATCCCAATTCATCAAGTTGCGGCAAAAAGAACTCGTTGATCATTGCTCTGTAGCGCTCACCATTCACAGTAAGCGTTTGGCCCGCGACGTCTTCGAAGAAAAAAGGTCCGATGACTCCTCCAGCGAAAACAGCACACCATACAGTGACTTTGAGCGGGTGTAATGGCTCTTCGTGGGTTACACGTGGATTTTCAGTGCCCCAGAAGCGTAAATTTTGCTTATTTACGTACCCGCTAAGATGGAAATGGGCCTCATCACTCATGATTATTTTTGATGAAAAATCATCTTCATTATTGCTCAAATAAATAGTCACCAATATTCCGCTTTCTGGAGCAGTTTAGCGTAACATTGTTTATTAACGTGTATTTCGCATGTGTTTACTACACAAATGTCAAAACAGAACTGACATTAGGGGCCGATCGCAAAATTTATAGCATTTTCTGATAGGAGGATTACTTTTGCGCCACCTTGTATTATAGTGTTTATGAAGAAAAACCCAAACTGATTTATTTTAGAAATAACTCCTTTGAATGTTAAACTTCCTTAGTATCTGAGGGTTTTTAATATGGGTTTATTGTTAAGGATTTTTTTTTGTACAAATAAGTACTTAAAATCTGAATATTTAGAAAACTTCCAAAATTCCCGAGTTCAAAAAAAAAAATTCCGAAACTGTAACAATGAAGGATAGATGTAGGAGTTATTAAATTTCGTTGATGTTATTTTAATTGTATGTTGTTTCGGGTTTTCCAATTTGTTTCGAAACTAAATATAATTAGATCACCATCATTTATTTAAGTCAAAAAATAATTTTGTAACGAAAACCGAAAATACCTACTTTTATCCTGCTGGCTCTTTTAATGTTTTCAATTTTATTTTCTATAATTTGCTAATAAAATTTATTATATTTCTTTACATTTACATATGGGTTTATTGTTAAGGATTTTTTTTTGTACAAATAAGTACGTAAAATCTGAAGATTTAGAAAACTTCCAAAATTCCCGAGTTAAAAAAAAATTCCGAAACTGTAACAATGAAGGATAGATGTAGGAGTTATTAAATTTCGTTGATGTTATTTTAATTGTATGTTGTTTCGGGTTTTCCAATTTGTTTCGAAACTAAATATAATTAGATCACCATCATTTATTTAACTCAAAAAATAATTTTGTAACGAAAACCGAAAATACCTACTTTTATCCTGCTGGCTCTTTTAATGTTTTCAATTTTTTTTTCTATAATTTGCTAATAAAATGTATTATATTTCTTTACATTTGAATAATTTAAAGAGAATATATATTTATATGATTTTAAATCTTACGAAAGCATTTATTTAAAAATAAAACAATTTTATTCATCATTTTCCAAAATTTTAAATAATGTTTGATGTGCTAATAACGAATATAAAAATATTATAAAATCTTAAAATAAAATTTTGAGTTATTGCAACATGATTATCTCTAAAAATCAAATGTTCTTCCTACATTGGAAATAAAAGAAATTTCCTTAAAAAAAAACTAACATAAGGAACTATTTCCAATACGATCCACTTCCCAAACGGTTATCTATAGAGCCGAAGTACTTTAGAAATCGTCATATACCCCTAGTTTTTTTTAGGGGAACACAATAATTACACTTTTCTCTGAGTCGGTCTAATGTATAGTATTTGTAGTATAAATATTTAATTTTCCCTTTTTTATGATAGCAGTCATATATAAAGAGATAAATATTGTTAAACAACATTTAAATATGGCTATATACGTTTACATGTATTTGTTTTTAGCCAAAATATATAAATAAACAACCAAAAAAAATTTTTGTTATGAATTGTTTTTTTTTTTTTATTGATATTTATGGTTTTACTTTTATAGTCTGTGTATAGAATATTTGATGAGAATTATTAGCGGAAAAATCAATATGATAGCAATAAATGATTTTTATCCTTTTTTTGTGAGTTTGTGTGGATTTTTTGCATTTTTTTGGGTTTTTTTGATAATTTTTTTTTTTGCAGCAATATTTTATGTTTATTTATGTTTTCTTTTTTGTTATATTAAAAATAGTTTAATTATAAATCTATAAAAAATATGTTATATAATACGTGATATTTTAAAAATATGAATAATGTATATTATCTTTTTATTTTGTTTGTTTGGGGTTAAATAACGATTAAGCTCGATTTATTTTTGGTTAAATAAAATATTTAAAAAACTGTATCTAAAGGGCGTCCCAAAATTAACACAAAATTTTAATTGAATAAAAACAAAACTTCTTTCTTTACATAATTGTTTGATAGAATAATAAAGAATACAGGATAGGGTTATGAGTGGAATAAAAAATCGATCAGATGGTCTTAACGGCTTTCCAGGCACAAGCGAACTTTTCCTGATCACCGAAACAAGAGAGTACATGACCAGGAGATGTTTCACGCAGTAACTGAATTTATGAGTTTATAGCATCTGACTTATGGAAATCACAGTAATAATTGATTTTTATTCATTTTAACTGTTTGTAAAGTTCTCACAATTACCTAAAAACAAATGATATTTCCCTTATTTATTTGTTTATTTATTTATTTATTTATTTATTTATTTATTTATTTATTTATTTATTTATTTATTTATTTGTTTATTTGTTTATTTATTTATTTATTTATTTATTTATTTATTTATTTATTTATTTATTTATTTATTTATTTATTTATTTATTTATTTATTTATTTATTTATTTATGTATTTATTTATTTATTTATTTATTTATTTATTTATTTATTTATTTATTTATTTATTTCAACTGTCAACTAATAACCCACAAAACCCTCAAAAACCAATAATTTTTCCTTAATCCGGTTTTTTATATGTCAACGAATTAAATATAAAAATCGTAAAAAAGTGGCATTTCGTTTATTTCGCTTTTTTTAAACGTCATATAAATGACATTTCATTTCTTTTGTTTATTTTAACTATCCGAAAATTAATTATTAAATAAAAAGATTTTTTTATTTAAAATGAAAATATAACTGTAACAGAAAATCCGTATTTACAAGAAATTTATACTATAAGTGATTGTAAAATGGGATGAAAAATATAATTCTTTGTATATTAACTATTTAATCATTTGAATGAAATGTACGGATAACCTTTTAAATAAACAACAGTCAGACACTAGGTGTACATTATAGCATTAAAATATATACAAAATATTTATGTTTTTCAAATTTAAGTATTTTTAAAAAGCACATATCGTTATCTATAAAGTAAAGCATAACTGGTTGACACATCAATGTCCAGCCTTAACTGCTTGAGATAGGAACTTCAAGGGCAAAAAAGGGTACATCAAGCCTTGCTAGATCCTGAAATTTTAAATTTGTGTTTGGGCCAGTTTACTGATTAGATACGTTTTAGAATTTCGCCTGGAACATTGTAAAAAGGACAAAGTCTCTCCCTGAACTGTATGCCCAAATCGCTTTGGCAATAAACTTGAAATTTAATTAATAAGGTACTTTTTATTTTTTCCAAGAACGTGGTAAAATCAATCTTCGACTAGAAACCAAAGATTTTAAATAAGTATTACCTGATAGAGTACGAGGGCTGATCAATAAGTCCGTGGCTTTTTGAATGAAACACAGTAAACTCCTTCTAACTCAATACACTTAGTCCAACGTTTCTCCAATTATGTATCCGTTCCAAAAAATATGATTTTTCGAGGTCCATAATAGAGGCATTTGACTGATAAATAATTTCATCGTGGGAGCTAAATTTCTTTCCACATAGCCATTTCTTTAGGTTTGGAAATAGGAAATCGTCACTGGGGGCTAAATCCGGAGAATATGGCGGATGAGGTACCCAATTCATGGAATATTGCTATTGAGACTACAAACGTCACACGATTACGTTTATGGTCAATTGAGAGCAAACGCGGCACCCATCTTGCAGACAGCTTTCCTAAATTCAACTGATCATTTAAAATCAAAACCACACTGTCAATGGCATCAACAATCTCACGCACTTTTACTCTTCGATCGGTCAACACCATTTCGTGGATTTTTTCGACATTTTCGGGTGGATTGACCTCAATTGGCCGTCAAGAACGTTCAGCGTCATTTGTACTTGTGCGACCACAACGAAAGTCAGTAAACCACTTTTTTTACCATTGAAATCGATGGTCCAGTATTTATCAAGCTTTTCGTTGGTTTGATTCACTTTTTTCCATTTTTAAAAAAATCTACGAGGTTGTATGATTTGAACAGCGGTTAAACGCAAAGTAAATGGCGGAACTTGCTCAAAATTTGACAGTAGTCTACTACCAGTTGGTACTTGATGGGAGCAGTGTTGTGTTTCATAAACCTACGATGGAAGTTCGATAAGTCACGGACTTATTGATCCGCCCTCGTACTTTTAAAATTTTTGAAAGGAATGTGGTAAAAATAATGGTTCCAAATGCGAAAAAATTCCTCTAATGGTGTGTCTGTCTTATCCGTTATGGCCTGAAACATACAATTAAAAATATTTGTTACCTGAATTATGGTCTCGAGTTTTTTCCAGGAACGCGGTATAAACGGGGGCTCAAATATTGTAAAGAAGTCCCCTCAAAGATCAATCCAAACTGCTATTGCTGTTTACTAATTTCCTAAAAATATGCTTTTTGAATTTTTCGCCAGCCTTTAAAGTGGAAAATGCCGACCTTAATGATCTGCTAATCCACTTTGGCCAAAAACCTGATATTTGAAAAAAAAAATTGATATTCTAACAATAAAATTGGAAAACGAAATTGAGTGGTACGGGGAACTGGTGGAATTGGAACTCTAAAACGAAATTGAATAGAATGAAGATGGAGTGCAAGTTAAAATCGGATTCAAATGGAGCGAGGCTGGATTCTAGTGATTTTTAAAATCGAAATTAAATGAAGTGAGCCTGGATTTTAGTGATTTTTATAGATTTAAATTTTTTTTCTATTTAAGCGATTTTTTCTACATATTAGTATTTTTTTTCAAAATCTTAATTATTAATTAATTTTCTATTTACAAAAATTGTATTATATAATTTTATTCCATTTGGTATGAATTAATGAAATTAATTAATCCTCCCAAGTATTTAGTCCCATGTATGCAAACTGTAAGGAGGGATTTTTGTAAATTTTTATGGGTGGTATTAAAGGAGGAAATAACTCAGCCTTATTGTCCCACCAATTTCATTTTGGTTTTAAAACCAAACATTTTAAATATATGTATGTTCCTTGGAGTAATTGGGATAATTTCAATAATTCAAAGTTTTTGGCTTATCGTTCAGCTCGAACAGCTTTAATTAGAAAATTAAAAAAAAAATAAAATATATTTTTACAAGAGTATGGGCTATTAGGGCGATTCACCAAAAAAATGTTGCGACTCTTAAAGCGGAACATTCAAGTTTGTGATCTAAAAGAATTTCGAAAATTTTTTTGGATTTTTTGAAGATGGGTATGGGGTCGCGGAAATAGATTTTATGAAAAAAATTAGGTTATGGAGAAAATTTTTTTATAATTATATTTACCAATAAAATTACTTTTGGAATTTTCGCCAGATACGTGATAAAATGGGAGCTTCAAATAGTAAAGTTTCCCTTGTAACTGCCTGTTGTATCTAAGTGCTTAATTGTGTTAATTTGTACGAAAAGGTTTCTTATAACTGGTGGTTAAATTTTAAGGGCCGATGTTGAAGGTGAACCACACCTAAACGTCAAGTTTTTACTGCATTTCATATGACATTTCTCAATTTCAGACTTACTCAATTTTAACAAAATGCATTTTGTGATTTTTTGGTCAGCATAATCGTACACATATTTCTGCAAATCGGGTCTGTAGGGAATGATAAAACACCTGTGCATGCTCGCCAAGTTCGTTCTGCGGAAAACATTGCTTTTGTTCGCGATAGTGTGGCAACCTCGACTCGCCGTCGGTTTTTGCTATCGCGATATCATAACGGATACTTGAAGCCAGAAATTGAGGATATGGATGTGCACGATATGTGCTTTCAACAGGACGGTGCCACTTGCTACACAGCTAACGAAACAATGGCTCTTTTGCGCGACAAGTTCAATGGCCGTGTTATCTCACGTGGTGGCGATGTCAATTGGCCGCCGAGATCATGTGATTTGACACCATTGGACTTCTTTCTTTGGGGTTATGGATAAGCCAGCAACAATTCAAGAGCTAAGAGATGAGATTATATGGCACAATAGCTGCATAAAACCTCAGTTACGCCTCAACGTCATCGACAATTTGGACCATCGGATGGTGGTGTGCCGCCGAGGTCGCGGCGACCATTTGGCCGATATTTTGTTCCATACATAATTGGACCATACCATATTATCGTAATTAAAAAAGAAATGACAATAGTTTCCTAAATAATTTGTTTTTTATTTAAAATCAACATCAGCCCTTTTATTTAACCACCCTTTACCAAATATTAAATTTTTAGACATTTTTTTGATAGAAGTATTTTTAGATTTTATGGACTTTTCCTTAAAGTGCAGAACTGTTTCTTAGATACAAATTCTTATATTCTTAAATAACTTAGATTCTAAGGACTTTTCTAAGAAAAAGTTCTGAGACTCAAAGAAGTTTAAGCAAAATCTTAAATATGTAATTGTAATCTTATAATATTTTTTAATAAAAAAATTACTTAGAATTTAGGCTAGGTTAGGTTAGGTTAGGTCGAAAGGAGGACGGAATCGAAATGCAACCTTCTATCGCTACGATATACACCTAGGCCTCTGCTGGGTCTGTTGTGCGCTCTTTAAGAACATGGAGATTGTTAACGTCCGGTTTTCAGAAACCTGGTTTCCCGGACGTAACTCCTCAAGGTTTTCCAGTCGACGTTCCTCAGGTATTTCAGGTCCGATATAACATCGCCCCCGAGGTACCTGGATCTTTATTCTGCAAATGACTGACAGTGGCAGAGAAAGTGCTCCAGCGTTTCGCTCTCCTCGCCACACGCTCTACACTCGTCAGAATCTGCCCGTCCAATCCGGTATAGTTGTGCCGGTAATCCTGCATGAACAGTCAGGATACGTACCATCATACTGACTTCGGACTTACTTAGAATTTAGAAATTTATTTGGAGTATTTTTTATCAAAAAAATAGTTCTAGAAAAAGTCTTTACTATCAAATTTTTCTTCAGGAAAAATATATCTTGAAGATATATTCTTAAATTTAAAGAAGCTTCTCATAGCTTCGAATCATAATATTACTGTATATTATAGTAAAATTATGGTTATTTTATTATCATAATAATTTAGCTATATTATAGGATGATTATGGTTGGCACACTGATAATCCCAAAAATATATATTGTGACCTTCGAATATGAATGCCGCAAACATGTTTTTTCTTTGTGTGGATAAATGGAAATTTATGAATCGAATATACATAGCAGTATGTTTTCTTATTCACTAAAGACATACTATTTGGAACATCCATATATGAGGTTAAATACTCTCTAATATATTTTTTGTTGAAATTTACCCAACATATATAGTAGAAAACTGTACTCCTACTTTAAGTTGGATAAATTTACTCTGTGTGCGTAAACTAAAAAAAGTACACACACATAATGGGTAATTTTACATCGAAAATGCGTAAAAATTAAATTAAATTTCAAAAAATAATTCGCAAATTTACTGAAATTGTTCGTAAAAAATCTATTTAAAGTATTTACATGAAATGCCTAAAAATGCATTTCTAAATGAGTAAAAATACCAAAAAATACGTATATTTGCCAACGCAATGCTTTAAATTAAACTGCACAAAAATAGCAACCTTTGCAGATATATAGATTTTATTCATCCGTGCACTTATAAAGTTGGCTGTTGTTATCTTGAAAATATGTGGACCATGTATTTGAAAATTGTATGTAAGTTTTTTTTTTTTGGACGTAGTATAAATAATTTTGATATATTATACGTTTTTTGTTTTTTTTTTAATTTTTTATATTTTCCAATTTTAAAATATCAAAATATTTATTACCATTATAATTTTATAATTTATACTAAAATTACAAAATTTGTGCGTAAAATTTTAATTTAATAAAATAATACTTATTTTAGGCACAAAGTGGTTAATTGTAAATATATTATGTCTAAAAATACTTTTTGTGTGTAATATTATTACCCATTTTATTGTAGTGAATTTATAAATATTTGTTAGAGTGTAGCCCATTAGAAAAGATAAAAAAGAAATTTATGCATAGAAAAACTCTTTATAAATAGGAATTGAAGTTTATTCTGAACATATTCCAATAATTAACACAACTTTTTAGCTTTCTTCAGAAATGGTATATTTGCAGATAGTCCTTATTGAATATATGCCCTCCATATGTAAAATCAAAACTCTATGAATATGGAACATACATAGTAATATATAGTATATTTTCATTATTATTAAAGTCAAGTTAAAAACTTTTACAAAAGGGTAATTTCATACATGGTTAGCTTTTATTAGAATAGTAATTCTCACATTTGCTTCATACCATTACAATTACATAAACACACATACACACATACGTTTTGATTCGTTGAAGCAAATATTTTTGAATAACGAACATGGCAAAAGTTTTTGTGTACAACATACAACTCTGCATATTCTCTACACTTAACGAATTATGGTTATGATATTAATGAAGTTGTACTACTACTCTTTATTAAATTAATTCATATGTTTATAAAAATCTACCAAAAATTCCGTTTTATATATAAAAAATTTCATAATCTCTATAAAAAAGTTTTACTAGCTCACAAAACTAGTTTCATAAAAACCTTCATAGGTTTTTAATTTACTAAAGAGTTTATTTTTTCGTTTAATAAAAGTTTTTCTGTGTACGTTACACTACAGACTCTTTTGCATTTACATATGCATGAGTATTGTTAACGGAAATCATTTTCCGTTTTCTACTATTACCAATTTTTAGTTTTTCCTTTACCTTTACTTACATATATTTTGTATTTTTTGTGTCAACTGATTTTATATAGGGTTAAATAAATAATGTTTTAATGTAGAAGTTAGCAAAACTTTAATTGAAACAAATTTAAATTACATGATTCACGGTGTGGCTAATATAAAAAGGATATGTGTTATTAGTACATATAAGATATCTATCATACATATATTTTCTACAAAAAATGGATATTTATAAAAAATAAAATATGTTTAGCCATTTTTTTCAAATAAACTAAGCCTCTTAGAACAAAAAAGAGCTAAACTTGAAATCATCTAGGAAAAGTTTTCTCATAAACTAAGCAACGGTGGGAAAAAGAAGCATAATTTAACCAAAAATGGTATTTTTCAAACAAAAATGGGATTTTATATGAAGGTTTACTTAAAATGTATAAATTGATTTTTCTCGTAAACTTAAGCCAGAGGGCGAAAAGGAGCTTAATTTAAAATCATCTATTTTTTTCGACAAAAATTGAATTTTATATGAAACTTTGTAAAATAATGAAGTTTTTCATGAATTTTTGATTTGTTATTTTGTAAATGAATAGTATTGTAGGATTTTAGATCATATAATCATATTCTTTTTATGAATTATTTTATTGCAAAGAAACATGAAAATTTTATTAGGAAATTATAGAGAATAAAAATTGATAAATTCCACAGAGCCAGCAGGATAAAATACTTAGTATTTTCGGTTGACGCTACGCTACCCTATCAATATTCATGCTCTCCTTTCTCCCCTTTGGTCATTTTGTAAAATATTTAAATCAAGTTTTCTCGTAATCTTAATCTCTGAAGTCCAAAAACAGCTTAATTTAAAATCATTGATTTTTTTCGATCAAAAATGGAACTATACACTCAGAATATTATGTAGTTAACTGTTTGTAGTTTAATAAAAAAGTTTTCCGTTCCATTTAAAAATAAAGGAAAATACATTTATTTTTCAAAGAAATATCTATATTAACTTTTTTATACATTTATTCGAAATAATTTACTATCATTTACCGATTTTTTTCAGTTTCATTTATTCTTTTCATTTGTTTGAAATTTAATAAAAATTTACCCACAAAACGGAAACTTGTGGTTTATTTGTGTCCGTAACAGTTATTACAAATTTAAATTTTGTTTGCTGTTTGTTTCAAAAAAAAAATATTCAAAAAATTTCAATTTGTTTTTTTATTTAAATTGGTTGTATATACAAAATGTTTCAATACAAATTACAAGAACTTCAGAAACACACATACATACACAAATACATTCCCAGAAAAAGTGTTTATAGCTTCATATGCATACATACATTTTGTATTGTACGAGTATATTAAAAAAAAACAAAAAATACAAAAACGGTAATAATTTCAAATAAATGAAAATAACATTTATTTTTTAAGGATTGGTGGGTAAAATTTTGACATTTATTTTAACTGATTATATCAGTTGTTTCTTACGGATGTGTCAGTTGATTAATCAACATAAAAAATAAATAACAAATGGCATTTAATTTAAATGAAAATTAAGTAGACCGGTTTTTAAATGAAATATCATTTCTTTTAAATGACATTTTTAGTTATTTTAACTTACAAACTTTTTTAAGTGTATATAAAATTTTGATAAAAATGTTTTAATCAAATTATACGGGCTTAATTCGAAATCATATGTATTTTCCACCAAATATGAAGTTCTGTATGAAATTTTATTAAAAATTTTAAAATAGAGTTTTCTTTTGAAATATGCTATGGAGGACGAAGAGGAGCTTAATTTTTTTCTGAAAATAGAATTTTATATTAAGTTATACTAATATATTCTTAATCGAATTTTCTCGTAAACTAAAATTTTTTAAAAAAAATGTAATTTTACATAAAAATTTATTAAAAATATTTGAAAGAGTAAAGGAAATTTGAGTAGCGGCCATCCCTCGAGCTTTCAAATAAAAAAATTTCATAATTTTTATTTTTGAAGTCCCATATTTTCCTAAACAAATATGATAGAAACAAAAACTATTTCTAATTCATTCATTCTTAATTTCACATTTTTTGCTGATGCTTAACTTTAGTTTTGTTTTTATTATCTTCCTTTTCGATTTACCACTAAAAGGGAAACAAACTAACAAGTCTTTGAACATGTTGTTTGTAAGTATATGAACAATTTTGATATATTTGTAAATTTCATATACCTTACTAAATATTGCAATAATATGTTTAAATTTTAGATGACATTTTCAAAATATATGAAAATATTAAAAAAAAAAAATTTATATAAAATTTTCACAGTAGGAGGAATTTTCAAATAAAATATCATATGTAGTAATTATCTTAAGAATTTAAGTTTTGCAGAAAAAAATAAGAAATATAATACAGAAAAGTTAATAAAAAACACAAAAAATATATATAACCCTTGTTGGGATTGGGAACCTTTGGCATACAAAAATATATAATTATATGAGAATATTTATTAAATCATGTTAAAAAAAATTCCGATTCTGATATCATTTATATAATTTTTTTTGATATAAGGCAATATATTAAATCATATATAATTATATATTATATCATATTAACAATATTTCTGATATGGAACTATATATTTTTCACATATAATTATATATCATACGATATTAAAAAAAAAAGATCTGATAAGGCACCATTTAAATATTATTATATCTCTAATATAAGATAATATATACTATCTATATATATATGATTCTGTGTAAGCCATACCAGTATAAAAGTATATATGGTTCTGTATTAGTCATGTAAGACATATAAAATTATTAATAGTGTTATATATAATTTTTTATATCCCATATCTTATCATACAAATTATATAGATTTTTACAAAAATGAATATATAACAAGATGTGGTTATATATGGCATAATATATGGTAATTTAACAAAATCAATGTAACATATAATTATTTAAGGTAATGCATATTGACATATGTAAACATATATAAAAGTATGCTATTAGATAAGGCCACATATGATTATATCCCAACTTTTTACTCGAGTATATATAATGAGTATATATATATAGTAAATATAGGATTGTTTATAAGCCATATATAAAAATAGTTATGGTCGTGCATAATTATATATAGTGTTATATATAATTTTATATTAAGCCCTTGAAATAGAGAGCTTAATTAAGGCCTTGTATTTGGTGGATTAAAGAATAGGAGGAAAGAGTATATTAGAAATCATAATAGATCGAATACGAGCGCTATGGGCATTAGTTTTGGAGTTTAGGATGGGCGATGCACAGTGCTTTGTCCCATACAATAAAAAAAAGTGCTTAGAATATTTAAGTAATATATGTACATTTCTGTAAAGCTAACAAAGTACCTTAAATAAAATCAGAAAACTTTTAAGATAAAACTCTTCAACGAAAAATCGACTTTTATTGTGTTAAAAAAAATGTCAAAAATTCATTTTCATTTTTTTGTTTATTGCTTTGAAACTTAAAGGTCTTGTTCAATACTATACGTGCAAAAACACAAAAATAATTTTTGGTAAATTCACGATTCACTATATGGGAACAAAGCACTGTGCAACGTCCTCAGTAGTTTCAAGGGTGATTTTAATGGTTTTTTAACCCTCCGATGAGTGAGAAGGTCCCTAGGGACCTTTTTGCCTTTTCAAACTGAAATTACTCCTACTTCGGCGACTATAACCCCAAAATTAATCTGTGTTCCAAGAGAATTTTGTTGCGCATCTTTTGGAAAAAAAATCAAGCCGATCGGATCATTACTTTAGGAGTTATTGAGGTTTTAGGGAGAATAGTACGCGGACGTGTGAATAGGTCTGTATGGACCTTGTACTGAATTTCACTAATAAATGCATGTTTTTGGGCATCATTATAATTTTTTTATTGTTTCAACACATAATTTACTTGTTCTGAACACAAAGACCTAAACTCAAAGACATTAGGGATGATGACAAAAACAAAAAATTCTAAGAAAAATTCGAAGACATGAACTTTATTGCTTTCAAGGAAAGGCACAATATTCTTATTTTATACTACTAGCAATAAACCAGTTCTTAGAATTTTTTGTTTTTATCATCATCCCTAATGTCTTTGAGTTCAGGTCTTTGTGTTCAGAACAAGTAAATTATGTGTTGAAACAATAAAAAAATTAAAATGATGATGAAGTAATCCCTAAATGTCTTTGAGTTCAGGTAGATGTACGAAAGAGTATAAAAGAAGTTCGTTAGTAGTTTCGTAAACCAAATCAGTCAAAGTTTAGACAGCAAAGAGTAAAATCGTGTGTGATAGAAACAAAAATATAAATATGGCAGATGCAAGTAATTTGGACGTTGCTCAAATGGTTGTACGCCGTAGTACACGTTACCAGCAAATGACTGCAGATGAAAGGTGTGCAGCTGATAGTAGATTTGCTGATTTTATGGACGAAGACATGGATGAAGAAATTGATATTGCTGCAATTGATAATTATGAAGTTGAGGATGATGAAGATCGCACATACCAACCTGCTGAAGAGTCAGATGCCGAAACTGAAGGATACGTCGAGCTAAATAAAGATACTTATGACGACGATGATGAAGAGGAAGAAAATGATGGACAGAAAACGAATGAAAGTTACTATATTGGTAAAGATGGCACCCAATGGAGTAAAAAAGCACCACCAACATCACGCACTCGTAATCATAACGTGGTCGACTTCACAAGAAAGAAACCTCATATCCAAGGATACGCAATGCGATGGAAACATTCGATGCCAGGGTAAGAAAAACATCTTCAAATTCAAGAATAGAATATATATTTATTTGTTTTTTTATTTCTTTTCATTTCAGGTATTACCAAGACCGATGGAAGGCAATGCACCGTCGTTTGCGGCTACGTCAAGTAGACCGTCATGTCGCCTTTGCCGTTCTGAGTACGGGCGGCAGCGGAAAACGCGGGCATACTGCTTCGGCTGCGGCAACGCTGTTTGCGGAGAACATAGCACACTTATACATCGCTGCAACACGTGCACACAGGTCGGGGGACAAGAAGTACACGCTCAACAACAATAATTTTAAAACCTTTTTTATTATAGTGTTAAGAAAATTCAAGCAAAAAAAAAAAAAAATTAAAAAAAATTAAAAAATTATTTTTGTATGTAGAATTTAGTTATAAACAACAAAAACAAAAAAAAATTTATATGAAAAAAAACATGATTTACAAAAAAGGTAGGGACCTTTTCACACGGCCGTGAAGTTCAGAACTGTCACTCATCGGAGGGTTATTCTTAACTTTCAACCACAATAACTACCGAGTCCCCTATTAAAAATAATGCACACTAACGGGGTAAACTTGCTTATGTCTAAGCTTATGTGCTCTAAAATCATCATTGAAGTTCCATTATAAAGCTTATATTTTTTTAAGTCCCTAAAATAAAAGCATTTGAGAATTGTTCATATATTTGAACATTTTTATATTTGGTACGTTTTTTATTATAATGTTACGGGTATTTGTAAAATAAAGAAATAACTAAACAGATCACAAAAAAAAAAAAATAACAACAATATGTTACCAATACCAGCTTATACTAATAATATACTTAAATGTATATTGTCTATACTTATGTAAACAAAATAAAGACTTAAAAAGATAGTCGACCATAAAAAAAAACTAGAAATTATATAGATAGTTGGGATGATGTTACTAACAATGATGTTGTTGATGAAGGTGTTGGTTTTTGTGTTAAAGTGCCAAAATATATAAAAAAAATAAAACATGATACAATCATAGGTGGTAAACATATAACCAGACACAAAATTGCTAAATCTGCAAAAAAAAAAAAAAAAAAAAAAAAAAAGGGAAACTGGTGATAATATTATTTAAAATTGGCACTTAAAGGTAAAGTAATGTAATATACTACAACAAACAACATTTAAATAAGTTTTTTTTTTTAATTTTTGGGCAAGTATTATAGTCAGAAATTTTAACCTAAATTTTGCCTAAGTTAGATATTTCCAAACAAAATTTTTTACTTAAGAAAATATTTAGAAAAAATTCTTACATTTTAATAAGTGATGATAATACTGACGTTTAATTTTGAGTGTCTAAAATAAAAACTTAAATTTGTATTAATCATTAAAAGATGTTAATTATTACTCAATTTCTATTAAGAAAATTTTAAGAAATTTTTTTTAAAAATATAGTGATAAAATAAAAAGCATTGATACAGTTTTGTCATATCGAATTAAATTAAACTGTCAAAAACAATTTTTTTTTGGTGTTAAACAGCTTTGTAGTTTTAATATTATTTGTCTCTCATATTTACCCAACGAAACCTCAAATAATTATTGATTTATTATATTCGATATTTATTGTATAGTGTATTGTGTCCATCTAAATAAACAGTATATAACATCTTTATATTCTACAATACCTGGTAGATGTTTCCTTAAGCACACACACCCACACGCACACTTTATTTACACATATGTATGTATGTATTTGTTTTTGCGGGCATAGGAAAAAAGTAAAAGTAAATAACTTAAAGCCATATTAAACAAATGATAGTATGCGTGTATGTGTGTATTAAAAATGCGTTCAATATATTAACACCAGTCTAAACACACCGACACACACATGTATACATTCACTACTGCTCACTTCCTTTTCCTACCACATGAACATTGAAAAGCAAACTTCCTGTTTCCTTAAATTCCTACAGTTGTTTAAAACCCACACACACACACATATTAACTCATACTCCATTACACATACTAACACTTACAGTCATATATTTCCACAGCTTGCCAAAGACAAAAATATCAACAACACATTTATAACCAGCAGCATGTAGGATGTAGTAGCAGTATTACTGGAGACAACAATTCAATTGTATACAGGATATTAAGGCAATATACATACATATATATATATATGTATTTTTTTTTTGTCAACAAAGTCTTAAATTTACTACAATAAGTAACAATTTTTTGTGTGTAAAGAAACATACATAAACAAATGGTAAATAAATATTCACTACACAAACACAAAATTTTTATTTGATTTCCTAATTTTGGTTTTCAATTTGACCAAATATTAAAGCATTCTAAAAGACTATATAATTTAAGTTAATGCTAAATTTACAGGGTTTATATCGCCTACTTTAGAGTTTTTTTTTTTAAATAAATATGAACTATTTTTTTGTAAGTATTATAAGAAATTAGAATTATTATGAGAATTATTCTTATATTGTTATAAATACCAGCATTTTTTGTTTAATCTTTTAGAGATAGCTAATGAAGAAATCAGCTTTAAAGATTTTGTAAAATTTTTCTTTAAATTTGTATTAGAAATTATTATTCTATTTGCTGTACACCCAGAATACAGTAACAGATGTGGCCACAGAATTTGTTGCCAGTCGAATTCTGGCAGTTACGGAAACTATCTTCATATTAAATTATAGTTTTAGTTGTGAAAGCCAATATTAAGTTGTTTAATTTAATATTTATATTCCACATAAATAAAATTACGTTCCACAAAATTTTATTTTAAGAAAAATTAATTTTAGATTTTTCCGAATCGATTTAATTTAATTTTCTTTGATATATTTGTTATTTAAACATTTGAAAATTTTAATAAAAAAAATTTTTAAAGGTTTGTCTGTATCGGAATTTAAACTCGAAAACTGTGAGTACTAGGCTAGCTCTCTACCCAATAGCCCACAAACACACTCAGAATGTTTTATAGTTTATTGTTTGTAGTTTAATAAAAAATTTTTGCGTTCCATTTAAAAATAAAGGAACATACATTTATTTTTCAAAGAAATATCCATATTAACTTTTTAATGCATTTATTCGAAATGATTTACTATCACTTAACTTTTATTTGCTGTCTGTTTCAAAAAAAAAAAAAAATATTCCAAAAATTCCAATTTGTTTTTTATTTAAATTGGTTGCTTATATACAAAATTATTTCAATTTAAATTACATGAAATTATTAAACACACATACATACACAAACATATTCACACAAAAAGTGTCTATTGCCAAGCATACATACATTTTGTAGATTAAAAACGAAAAAGTGATAAAATCATTTATTTTTTAAGGAATTGGTAGGTAAATATTTAACATTTATTTTTACTGATTATATCTTTGTTTCTTAAGGATGTATTAGTTGTCTAAACAACATTTAAAAACAAATAACAAAAGATATTTGATTTAAATGAAAATTAAGTAGACCAGATTTTAAATGAAATATCATTTCTTGTACATACAAAAAAGTTACAAAATTCTGTTTTTATTATTAAACAACTCTCAGTGAATATTTTTGTAAATACCAAAAAAAAAAATATTTTTTAAAAAATCAACAACAATGAAATTTCTAAATACAAACATTTCAAACAAAAAATTGTTAGAAATCGAATTTAAATTTTAACAAACAATTTTAACAGGTCAATTGCAAAGTCCCCGGTCTAACATAGTAAAACAATTTTTTTTTTTTTGGCAAATCTCCTTTTTTTTATTCAACATAGTTCCCTTCAAGGTTGATACACTGATTATAGCGACCCTCCAACTTATCGATACCATTTTTGTAGTACGATTTGTCCTTTGCTTCAAAATAGGCCTCAGTTTCAGCGATCACCTCTTAATTCGACGAAAATTTCTTCCAGCGAGCATTCGTTTGGGATTTGAGAACAGGAAATAGTCGCTGGGGGCCAGATCTGAAGAATGCCATCGTTTCACTGAGTTGTGCCACGGTGCATTGTCTTGGTGAAACAGCATTCCTTTTTCTTCAAATGCGGCCGTTTTCCGGCGATTTCTTCCTTCAGACGGTCCAATAACGCTATGTAAAAGTAGCTGTTGATGGTCTATACTTTTTCAAAGTAGTCAATGAAAATTATTCCACTCGCATCCCAAAATACAGACGCCATAACCTTGCCAGCCGACTGTAGCTTCTTTCCACGCTTTGGAGTTGGTTCATCACGTGCAGTCCACTCGGACGACTGTCGATTGGACTTCGGAGTGAAATTATGGAGCCATGCATCATCCATTGTTATATATCGACGCAAAAACTCGGGTTTATTATACTTGAACATCTCCAAACACTGCACCGAATCATCAACTCGTCAAAAGTGAGCTCGCGCAGCACCCTCTTTACACAGAGTTTTCACATACCCAAGTATTCGGGAAAGATATGATGTATACATTCAGTTGATATCTCTAGAGTACCTGCTATTTCATTCAATTTCAATTTACGGTCATTTGAATTCATTTTGTAGATGTTTTTGATGTTTTCGTCCGCAACAACCTCATTTCACCATGTCTAAACTTAACATACCAATCCTTGATGGTTGATTTTCCTGGGGCAGTGTCCGGAAACTCGTCATCAAGCCAAGTTTTTGAATTAACTGTATTTTTTCCCTTCAAAAAGAAATATTTTATCAACACGCGAAATTCCTTTTTATCCATTTTTTTCACAATAACAAAAGTTGCTTCACTTAATTCGCTAACTAAGAATCATAGTTACTTACAAATTTGTGATATTTATTTCGGTGTAAATGGCATTTTCTGTTATTGTAATTTACAAACTATTTTATATAAGTGCACTTTTAAATTTTAATGACAAATGTTGATTTGAAATAAATGTAGCAAAAAATTCGATTACAAATATCAATCATTATTGGGCTTCTCTATTCATTACTATCCACAATTCGGTTGGTTCCATTGAAACCCTAATTTAATGGCATATTTGATAAGGATAACCGTATTTGTAGGTATCACTTTCGACAATAGACATTTTTTAATTGATTTGATATATGTATTTATGGGAGCTGTTGTTGAATGTAGTAGTCCGAAGTTCATTTGATATTTGTAGTTAAAATGTAGTAAAATGATATTATGACGACTTTCAAAAATAGAGACAAAAAATATTGACTGGCAAATTTTTAGTTTGAGAAATTGTATTAAGTCAATTAAACAGGAAGAGTTAAATATAAGATTTGGCGTCTAGTGATCCTCTATTGTAAAGAGTGACTTTGTGATTTAAGGATTTCTTGACAAACATTCTTTTTCCAGCAAAATTACTTCAACCAATTGTTTAGAAGCTCTTAAAAATTGTTAATAAATTATGTAGGACTTTAAAAGTAAAATCTTATAATTTTTAAAATTATACGAAAACCTTCTTTTTCATTATGTTGAGTTTGGACTCGGATTTTATATTATTTTTTAACGGGTCACCACTTATGGGAGCGTTGGTGGTTGTTGGTTGTTGTGGTTGAGTTAACGAGCCTGATAATCAATTAAGCACTGGAAAATCTGATATCTTTATTTATAGTCCATTTTAGATTTATTATTAATTATTATTTTAAGTTCCATTTTAGATTTGTAGTTAAAATCCTGTGTGTTTCTTCGGCGACTTAAAAAAATAAACATAGAACGACTTGAACTTATGATTACGTAAGCTTGGATTATGTAAGTTCAGGATATTGAATTGATTCAGTAAGACAGTAAGATTGAATTCAAGATTTGGCCTTTTGAGATCTTCTATTGTAAAACTTGACATTGATATCGTTTGAAGATTTCTTTATCCACATTAATTTTCTTTATCAAGATTTTGTACAAGTTCTTGATTATTGGTCAGTAAATATTTTAAGGAGTGTGGAATTTTAGTTATTAAGAATTATGGGCAGCATTTGCTTAACTCCCTTGTTTCAAAAAAAAAATATAATAATAAAGGTTTGATATCTGCTGCGAATTTTACACTTTTTTTAGTTTAATGATCTTACTATTATCACGTCGGGGTCACCAATTATGGGAGCTCTTGATACGTCTCCCACATTTTATTTATTTTATTATTTATTTATTTCATTTATTAATCATATAATTACAAATTATATGTTAATACCCTAACCGAGCACTAGCAACGAAGGCTATCGGCACGTTGTAGCGAAAACAGACCAGAGCCTCTGGTGGGAATAGAACCCACGACCCCCGCACTGATAAGCTAGCACGCTACCAACTAGCCTACCGGGGCGCTCGGTTATTTTAATTAAATAAATTTATTTTATTCAAATTTAAGTTTTTATAAAATAGATTTTTAATGGTTATAGTTTTGATTTCCAAATTTAACTGAAAAATTTTTGACAACAAAATAACTTAGACATATACATAATTCACAATATAAAAGTATAACTTCTTACCAAAGATAATGGGGAAGTTTCCACAGATTGAACTAATTTTCTACAATAGTACATTTACTAAATAAATGGTTGTTTCTACTGTACGCAATTTCCAAGGCGAATTTTATTGAATTGCAACCAATATTTTCTCTGGGTGTATATGCTTTCTGTTAAAAAATTAATTAATAACTTTACTTCACTTAGAATACTACACTCACAATATTATTTCGTTAAAAACAACTTAAAATACATATTAAATTAATTGAAAATACAGTCAAAAAGAGTTCTACTGATTTTTCATTATATTCAACCAATTTTGTTGTTTATTTGCAATCATTGTTTAATAACCAACAAAAGTAGTAAGAACAATAGAAAGTCGTTTAAAATAACCATCAATTTTTTACTGACAAAAAGTTAGAAAAAACTACTTTTGTGGTTTGTTTCTCAAATTAAAAGTTTTCTTATTGGTATGTAATTACAAAACACAACACACACAGATCTACATATTTTTATTATCTTTGTGTGTATGTTTATTTGAAAAAATTCTTTTAATTTTGATTGAAATAATTTTGTATATATACAAACTATTTTGGTAAAAAAAAAAAACAAAAAATAATTATATGAATTTAAATTTTTAGAAACAGAAAACATAAAATTTTACATTTAACAGAAAATATCAATTCCTACTGAATGTCTGTAAATTTTTACAGTTTGTTTTTTGAATGACTGATTCAAATAGTTAAAAAATATATTTCAATTGATTCTTCATTTAAAAACAAAACTTTACTCATTACTTTTTAAATAAACTACAGTCAGTAACGGAAAATATATTGTGAGTGTATGTACATAATACCCTCTTACAATCTATGTAAAAACAAGTGAAATTTCACTTGGAAAAAAACTGCTAACATTTCATTAAATTCAATTTACAATTGTGTATGCACTATTTTTTTTAATTTACAATATTAACTAACCAGAAAGTAAAACTGATTGTAATTACCTTTACTTTTACTACATGAATGAAAAAATAAACCTAATTTTGTTTTAAGTTTTGCTGCAAATAGTTGCAGCAGATATAAAAACTGCAGCTAAAATAATAAACATTAAAATGCTTAAAAATTAGGGAGTCATATTCACATAAATCTTATTGAAAAAAAATCGCCAAAATTGCAAAATGTGATTTTACCTATAAAAGAAATTTAAAGAGAAAATTCTACAAAATGTGCCAATTTGCACATGTGTGTGTGCGAGTTCAATACACATAAAAAGTATCGCTAAACTTTATAAAAATTAGAAAAAAAAATCGTTGAATATTGAAAAAACCACTTTGATATTGTAAAATCTGCATGTGGAAGCTCCAATAAAAACTCCGTTAGATCTCCTGCAGAACCACAACTACGAAAAACATATTTTCGAGCGTTGAGAATTAAATTTTTCTCCAGATATTTAATGTGCTAATAGTTTAATATCCTTCGAATGCACCGACTAAATTGAAATTGTTACCGCTACACATTTCCCAGGGATTTTCTGGATAATGGCAACCTTCCAACACTCAAAAGTGTTGCTAATGAAAGGTGTAGAGCCAAAGAATAATTCTAGCGATTTTTGGATAGCTACTTTATGATTAATTTCATCACTTTTTTTTTTTAATTTTTGCAATTTTATTTTCACTTATGACAACTTTTTTCCAATTTTGATCTCTTTTGATTTGTTCTAAGGTTTTTTTTTTACTAAGCAGTTTTTACAAATTGGTGATTTTACTTTTTTTTTATATTTTCAGTTTAATCGAGTTCTTATAATTTAAGCGATTTTGTTGTAGTTTTGTCTATTTGTCTACTTTTTTTTAATTTAGCATTTCTTGTTTTAAATTTTTCCGATTTTTATATAAACATTTAGCTTTTGCCTTTTTAATATAAAATTTATTTTTTTTCTTTTATTTCGGGATTTTTTTAATTTTGGTAAATAATTTTATTTTGACGATGTTTTCAATTTTGTCATTTTTTATTTCAGTGTGTTTTCACTTTAAGAGTGTTTCACTATTTTGGGTTTTTTTTTAATTTTAAAGCGATTTTTGAATTTTAGCGATTTTTCCTAATTTCATCAATTTTTAAGCTCAAGTGTTCTTAATCGTTCTTGCAATTTTTTTTATTGCAGCTTTGTTTTATTTTGGTAGATTTGTTTAGTTTTATTATTTTCTAAAATTTAGCAAGTTTAATTATTTTAAATTATTTTTCCATTTTTGGTTTTGTCTGAAGTAAAAATAATTTTGCTATTTCCTAAATAGTTTTTTTTTTTTTTGATAGTAGTATTTAAAATAAATTCCATAACTAACAGTTTTATCATATCAGTGAGTTAATGAAATATAAAAATGACCGCATAATGATTTTCTGTAGTTAAATGTAGTTTGTTGTCTTAATGACATTCAAATATAATTGAAATTTTTTTCGTTCCTTCACAAATAAATGCTATTGTATTTTAAAATTGATATACAATTCAACCAACAAACAAATCTTGAATATACCCAGCAAAAGTAGCAAATGAAGAGAAAAAGAAGCAATGAAAATTTGGATCGAAACCAATCATTTATATATAGGAGTGTCATAGGGTAGAAATTTTCTTTTATGATCCTTTTTCAGTGCATCTAATGTCCTTCTTATGGTTTAGTGGAATATGGGCTCTTTCGAAGTTCTCAAATAAATTTTAAATTTAGATTTCAACAGGACATAAGTAATCGGCCCTCAGCCACATTTTCACAATATCCCGTTTGCTTGTACCTGAGAATTTGAGTCACGCATGTGTTGTTGTTTCACATATAAATTTTGAGTTAGACTGTTGCTTAATTATTACGGGCCTTAATTACTAAATTGTTTTTGTCCAAATTCTTGCAATTTTTACAACAATAATTTGTTTACTTTTTGTAGCAATAGTAACCACGATTTTCATAGTTTAATATGAAAAAGAACTGCCTTGGAAGAGGAAAATCAGAACTTAACGATATTTTGGAATCAATGAAAAATTAATTCCAGGTAATAAGAAGTCAAGCTCAAGGTCTATTTTATACAAAATTATTTATTTTGTATCCAATATTTTATTTATTTTTTCTCAATGCAAAGCTTCTTCATTGAGATAGCGAAATATTGGATAAAAAATAAATAATTTTGTATAAAATAGACCTTGGCCTTGACTATATAGTCAATTTTTATTAAAAAGGTCGAATAAATTAAACTGAATAATTTAAAAATTAATTCTTTAATAATCACTTCCCTGGGTAGTGGATACCTGGATATTTATTTACAACAGTTGCTAATGTTTAGCAAACAATTCAATTATAGTATGATTAGTTTTAATGAAAAATATTACAAGTAATCAAGGATAGATATAATTTCTCACATTTTTTACTGTAAGTATTTTTGAAAAAATGTAAAAAAATAAGCAAAAAAAATTTACGCAATGAAAATCCAAAATATTTAAGAACTTCATGTTGTACATAAAAAGAAGGCAATGATTAAATACAAATATTTTTTGTATATAAAAAAACTTTTAATGGAGTAAAAATGGAATATACCGAATTGTCTCTACTTTACCCAATTTTTTTAATCGCTGCTTAACCCCAACTATTCATAAACTTTTATTTCTAGAAGTTTTAGCCCCAAAATCTGAAAATCATAGAATTTTTATTTTTAATCAAGCAAAGTGAGTAAATTTTATTTCATTTTTTGGGAACAACTTGGCTATAGCTTATTATTCATGCTGAAGTTCATTAAATTTTTCACTAAACTTGATAAAAATATTCTAACTTTGTTAGAAACTATATCACGCAAAAAAAAAAGGGATGCGTTTTTCTTATACAAATTTTTCATTTAATTTAATAATTTCAGATTTTTAGATAAAATTTGATTCTGATTTAGCAGAAATTTAAAAAAGCAATTTATATTATGAAAATTTTGTGTAACGCGGCCGTAAAAGGAATTCCTTCATATTCTAATTTCTTTCTACCTTAATAAACTTCTGCAGCCATAATATATGAATGTTATTACAAATAGTAAGACAAACATACTATACCTTTTGTTTAAGAGTAGAAACACCAAAAAAATACCACAAATATCACTGATATTGTATTCAATGTACAATCCATACACAAAAAGATACTGAAGAATAAAAGAATTTTTGAATAACTGTAAAAGGTAGATGAAATGATGTTGGTTGGCCAGAAAATTTAATATGCAAACGATTTTTGTTTGCTGACAAAAAGAACACGAAATTTGATGCTTCTGTTATATAAAAAAAAAACTAAAGGCCAACAACAATTTCTGAATTCTTTTTTTAATCAAAAGAGCATGTAAAAATGTAAATTTGTTTCCAGGTAGTAAATGTTATTTGCAAGGATTTTTTGGATAAGTTTGATGGGTCCATCCATATTCAGTTATTATACATGTGGCTGGATGTATACATGAATAGTGATATGCCGTACTCTTTCTGTTGTTTTTTTTAACCATAAAGTAATTACATTTTGAGTGAATTGTGATGACAAGAGAAGGATTTTTTTTGGGCTGAAAGAAAGAAAAAAAAATTATATATAAAAATGATATTGTTGAGGTTTTTCACTATGAAGTGTTAAATAATGAACAGATAAACTTGTAAGACATTTTGGTAATAAAAAAAAATACATTCAAACATCTATATTAAGGCGTCCCTTAAATAACGAATAGTAAATTTTGAAATCATCCCATAAGGCATAGGTGTAACATAAAACTGGCAAATTTGATAAGAATATTTGAAATCCAAATTTATAAAACCAAAAAATAATAATTTTCATTATTCTAGAAAATTATGATTTTTCCAGATGGGAATGCATTTTGAATAGCTGAATAAGGAAAATATAACGAAATATTTTTGGGAAGTTCCGTTTTAGTTTAAGATATTTAAAATTATATGTTTTGTTCAAAAACGTTGTCAACTATTTTTTATCTGGAGCTTATTATGGCAAAAACAGTTTGTTAAAAAAGCAATTTTGTATTTATTTTGCAAAAAGCGAACTAAACATTTTATGTATTTTTTTCTAAATGCTAGCCATAGATAAGTGTTTTAATAAAAATTAAAAAATGTATAAATAAAATGTGCTTGTTGAATATTTTAAAATGCTGCTGTGGACCAAAGCTATTCAAAATAAGAAAATGTATTCGCATGTAAAAATTTGATAAATATATTAACATACATGGTCATATTTATAAGGGCTCTTATATGATCATACATTCACATACAAAATTCAATATATGGCCATATATGACCTCATATATGATCATATATCTTCGGATCCGAAATTTGGCTGATTTATACGGCCATATACATTCTCATATATTATTAATGTATGCTCATATATGATCATATTAAAATAAAATCCGAAGATTTATGATCATATATGGTAATATATTGAATCATGAATGAACGTATATGATCATGTATGGCCATGTATGATCATATAAGAATAAAGATATGATCATCTATGTTCGAGCCTATTTTGCCAAAAATTTTTGTACAAATTTTAAGACAAACAATATAATTTTTGACATATTAAACCCAGTATTGGAACCTAAAACTATCCTTCAAAAAATGTTCCGATATATTTCCCGTATTCAGCATTGAAATATGCATCGTTTTGGTGATAATACTACAAATTTACTGCTCAGTCAGCAAAAAATCTTGATTTTGAGCATATATCTGGAATATTAATGAAAAAATTATGTACCGACAAAAAAAACTAAAACCTTATCTTCATGCAACGGTCCAATTAATAATTATTTTCTTACCAGACATACATTCAGCACACCAAAGTATTTTAGAAAAGATGTATTACAACAGGAATATCGTAGAGTACTAACCAGAAAATTTAAGCAATTTGTGAGTATACAGGTTGGTTGAAAAGTTCCTGCGCTCACCAAGAGATGGCACTGCTAGCTCCAAACTTTATTTTTTCTCAAGTTGGTATAACTGTCCTGAGAAAACATGGAAAGTTGCAAGTCATGCTGTCGATTCTTTCTTTGTTTACAAGCCATTTGAAGTTAACGTGTCATTGATTTTTTTTATATGGAAAAAATTGAATATCGTGCAGTCCTTAGATTCTTGGTTTTAAAGGGTTTAAAAGCAAAGGAAATTTAAGAACAATTGTTAGAAGTGTATAAGGAGTCCTCACCTTCAAAACGCACCGTTGAATTTTGGGCTGGTGAATTTAAACGTGGTCGTACCAGCCTTGAAGACGATCCACGCGAAGGACGACCAAAAACTGCAACCACAGCAGAAATCATTGAGCAGGTGAAGATCCAAGTTTGACTAAGCGTGAAATTGCTAATGCCATAGGCATCTCAGACGAACGAGTACTCCATATTTTACATGAAGATTTACGTATGAAAAAACTGTTTGGAAAGTTAGTGCCGCACAAATTAACAATTCAACAAAAACTGGATCGCAAACAAATTTCTTAGCGTAATTTGGAGCATTTAGAGCCGAATAAAACCGACTTCTTGCTTCGTTTTATAACAATGGATGAGACTTGGATCTACTACCATGATCCTAAATTGAAACAAGAACGTTTACAGTGAACTGAAGCTGGTTGTTTAGCTCCAAAGTAGGTTATGGCATCAGTTTTTTGGGATGCAAAAGGAATTTTGTTAATTAATTATCTTCAGAAAGGTAAAAAAATCAACTCTGAATATTATTGCAGCCTTTTGGATCAGCTGGATGAAAAAATTCGTGAGATAAAAAACCTGGCTTAAAGAAGAAAAAAATCATTTTTCATCAAGACAATGCACCTGCTCACAAAAGTGTTTTGACGATGGCTAAATTCAAAGAATTAAAGAACGAATTGCTTGAACATCCACCGTATTTACAAGTGACTACTATCTCTTCAGAAATCTCAAACAATTCCTTCGTGGAAAGCATTTTTCGTCGAATGAAGAGGCCATAGCAGCCGTAGACGGTTATATTGCAGAGCTTCCGGAAAACCATTATAAGTATGGGATAAAATTATTGGAAGATCATTGGAACAAGTGTATTGAGCTTCTAGGAGATTATATTGAATAAAAAAATATATTTCGTAACAAAAACAGATATATCACATAGAAAACAGTATTAGTTATGGCCACCGAATTTGTGTTCAATCGATTTCAAAGATTTGAATATTTTAATTAAAAAAAAATTATTTTCTTAAATGTTTACCTTTTTCGGGGCTTGAACTACCGACTACACCACAAATACTTATAAATTTTGATGGCTTATTTTGAATTTGGATAATTTGTTGGTGAAAAAATATTTCTACCATCCAAAGTTCAGTTGGTTCTACTGAAACCCTAATTTAATGACATGTTTGATAAATATAACTTAACTTGTAGTTACCACTTTGAATATCGAACATTGAGCAAGTATGTAGAGGGTTAAAATGTGCCTCTTAATTTTTAACATATGTATATCTGTTAAGCACATTTTATACCTAAAATATAAAGGTCACATGATATCTTATGCCGGTTTATTATAAGAATGTGCAATGGGAGAAAATATTATGTTGATCCCCTCTACCAGAATCCGTTGTCAGAACCCTGTTTTTTGTATTAAACAGTGTAATTTAATAAAAGAATTGTGATTTAGTTCCTTATTGCGCTCACCCCATTCCATTTTTCAATGTTTAGTGGTTTAATTCCATTTGTTCTCCATTCCATTCCACTTTGTTTCCCTTCTCTGGTGTTTCAGTATCACTTGTTCCCCATTACATTTCATTTCATTTCCGTTATCCATTTCATTATCCTTGTGTAATGTTGCAATTCTACTTGTTCCCCGTTCCATGTCATTTGGTTCCTCTTGCTAATGTTCATTTTCACTCGTTCCCTGTGCATATTGTTTCATTTTTACGTGAATCGCGTTCGATATCATCATTTTCATTACATTCCGTTTTGTTTCTCAATTTTTTAGTTAATAAAATTATGGGCTTTTGGGAAAAGTTAGTTGAAGCAGCCCGTGAAGGCCGGCACTTTTCCTAAATTGAAGCCATACATATTTTACTATGAAAGTTCCCAAAAGTATCTCATCATTATATTTTACCATACCCTAGGAAAGACATACATATTTCAAATTACAGGCTTTTACCTAAAGTGGTTCCTTGTCAATACATTAGCCCATACTTTAGGTAACACATAGATATTTTAAATTTCAGGCTCTAAGACATAGCGGTTTGTACAGGCCGTTAAGGGGGAGACTGGCCCGACCCTGAGAAAAATTACAAAAAGTATGATATTAATAAATTAGGGCATACTCTAAGGAAAGCATACTTTAAGTTCCGGGATTCGAACCGATGTGGTGTGGGCAGGCCCTCAAAGGCGAGGATTTCCTGTTTCAACCCAAGCCAGGGAGAATTTTAAAAAATACCGTTTTAGCGGAGGGGGTATATGCGCAATAAATTCCTTGTTCCTAGCTCCAGTAGTAACGTTCCAGCGTTAACGTACCAGTCCCTAATGTTATTCCTTTACATGCGAAGTATCCCAGCAAAATTTTCAAAAAAATGCGATGTACTCAGACATTAAACTCCCCAAAAAAATTTTTATTGGCAACTGGAAATTTTGGTAATCTTAGCAAAACATGTCTGATGATGTGTAGTACAATGAAACTAGTAGAAAAAATTAGTAGCCACTACTAAATTTTAGTAAACTTTTTGTAAAGTGAAATTAACCGGTTTGATAAAATCAGCAAAAAAAAATTAATATTAGTAAAACCAAATTATAATAAAAAATAGTGTTACTAAATTTTAGTAAATTGCTGTTAACTCAATGAATTGTAAAATCTAACAAAATGTTATTTATATAAAAAATTTTTAAAATGCAAAAATTACCTCAGTTATTTTTATATAGACTTGTTCCACTTCAGAGCTACTAATTTCTTTGAATTTGAATATACAAATTTATTTATTTTTTTTTATCGAACAACATTTTTTTATTTTATTTTATTTTTTTTTTTCAAAAACTATCTTACATAAAATTAAAAAAAAATTGAAGGCTTAAATAATAATAAAAACATAAACGAATATATCATTTTGTTTTAAATTTCATATTTTTGGTTGGAAAAATATTTTGAGCAAACTTTTTGGATTTTAAGGTCCGTTTTTAATTGCTTTAAAGTCTGATTTTTAGAATTGAAAAAGTTTTTAGTGAGTGGATGTCCTATTTTTGGACGTAAGTCAGTTGTGGAAAGCATCTTCACTTAAGGCAATTTAAATTTGTATCTACAAGTCTTAATTATTAGAAATAACATTTCTTTCAATATCGACTTTTTAAAAATATTAATTTTTTTTTTTTGCTAATTTAAGCAACAACAATTTGTAAACATTGTGTATAAAATCTGTAATTTGTAAAATGTAACTAGTAAAAAAATTTCCATAATAATAATTTTTTTACTAAAAATTGGTACAAAAATAGTAAAGTGGGATATAAAAGTGTTCACAATTTTTTCTTTATTTTTCTGAGTGTAATGATAGCTCGTTACCTGCTAAAAAAATTAAAAATCTATGTTTAGACTCATTACTTTGTGTTTTTTGTAAGCAAAAAGGTAATGTATGTGTGTTTCAACATCACAAACGAAAATACCAAGCGCAATAATTAATTTTTGCTTAAAGCAATCAAATATTAAAAGCGTTAAGAGCTCAGAGGCTAAAGTTCTCGGCTGGCAACCAGAGTTCCCAGGTTCAATTCCTAACAAGATCACATCATATTTATTGATGTTTGAAATGTTTGTAATAATTATTTTATAATAAATTATTTATGAAAAATCTAAATTTAGATACCTTACTTTTGTGCATACTTGTAATCATATTGGCAACAACTTAATTTATCACCTCTTAAGTAAAAGGTCAATACATTATCTTCGGGCTCATCGCCTATTAAATTCATTAAAGAAGTAAGTAATGCATGAGCCCCTATGGCTACGCATTACTTAACACACTATTAATTAATGTGTAGTTTTGCTGGGCTATAATGTATATAGAAAAATAGTTGTATTAGAGTAAACTGTTCCAAATAAATTTTTCGAAAAATTTTTAAATTCCTTTTATGAAGTAACAAAATTTAAAAATTTTGTTTAAGCAATTTCCTGATATTAATGAAAAGAGTATGAAAAAAAAACACACCATTCATAAAAGTTTAACAAGAATCTCTTTTACAATATTGTAATATATACTAAATATTCTATACAATTTATAAATAAGATCATGTATATGCATGTCTGTATATGAGTACCTTATATAGATTCTTTATTACCTTTCACTACAAAACTTCTACACATAACTTCTGATTAAAAAAAAAAAACATGCAAAGAACAACTTTTTTTAGGTCACTTTTTTACTTCCTCTTCCTTTTCTGGTAGTTGGTCCTCTATTGAAGATGTTTTCTTGGATATAATAACATCATAGTCAAACACAAACGTGTTCTAATTTTTTTGTTATTGTTAAATTCTTGCTTGTGTAAAGTCTGGTCAAAAACTAGAGAAAAAAAGTAATTTTGTAGAAAATGAAAAATATTTCAGTTTTTCTAATACACCATTTACAGAGATATATAAAAATTAACTAAATTTTTATTTACATTTTTTTTTTGTGTTTGGAAAATAAAACTGTAATATAACACAATTTTTGTGGTAGTTTACAAAAATCAGAGATGTAAATTTTTAAGGTAACTGGATGTGTGTGATAACTTTGTTATTTTAATTTTTACTTTATTAAGCAGAAAACTTAAAACTAAAATTTGACATAAATTTTAACTTTTCTGCAACAAAATCGTCTACAGTTTAGTTTTATTTGTATATATATTTTAGTATGATATTGTGCTAGAGACACATATAACATGATTTTATTTTTTTTTTTTTTTTGCATACACATACAAACATTGTGTAGTTACACAAACACTTACAGCATTGAGTATTTACTTTGCTTGTGTTAGTTATATATTTGTATTTTTTTGTTATACTTAAAGGTTTTTGTTTTGCTCATTTTTTTCTATTTTTATTGCAAACAAAAGGTAATAAAATATGTTAAAAAAAAAACAACTTTACAAAAAGAAATTAAATAAACAACAATATATATCTTTCAATATTAAGTATTATATTTTTAACTTTGTGGTTGTACACTTTCATTTTCAAAAATAATAATAAAATAAAAACAAAAAATAAAAGTTAAAAGTTAAATTAAACAGAATAGAAAATTTAATTACTGAGTGTGAACAAGAAATAATATAGAAATAAATGTCTTGTAGAATTTAAATTATGTGGCTGAAGTTATATGATTAAAATTAAATTGCTTTCCAACTAAATTACAGGTCAATTCAAAAGTTGTGAGGGCGATAATTTAATCTAGACCAAATTATACCGTACGTAGGTAAATCTTCTTGGAGTCATACTAACATTTTATTTTGGGTATAATGTCGAAAACACTTTTCTATAAATAAATTTTTTATCAGGATAGCTTTGCCTTGCAAATTTATATGTTGTTAGAAGTTTGGGAAAATTTTCATTTAAAGTGTAAATTTTTCTAGTGCAACACGGTTGATAATTTGAACTTGAATTTATTTTGTTGATGGAAATTTGTAATTGGTGTTGTGTTTTGCATTATTAGATATCAGCGTAATTTTATAGAAAAACACATTGCTGTAATTTTTCTAATATTTCTGGTAAGAAAAGAATTTGGTTGTTCTGATGTAGTTCAGGTAGAGTAAAATTTGTTTTTTTTTTCCAGAACATTCGGCATTGTTCCAGATAGCATAAGATTGCCATTATTAATTTTGCTTTGGGTCAGTTACCAATTTTGGTGTTTATAGTATAGTGTTTGGTATATATAAGAGGCCTTGCTCCTCCGGAACAACTCGGCCATCATCGTATTTTGTCATCGTTGAACAATATTTTTGAGAATTTCCCGTTTCCCCAAGGAGTTTGGGGGAAGATCTCATCATACCACTTGATTGAAGTTTGTTCACGTAAACGAAGGTTTGAATTCGATGGGTAAAGGGAAAACACATGTTTGGTGGGAACACCACCCTCCAACACACACAACCACAATAAGGCGACCAGAGTGTTTTTTTTTTACCTATTGCATTGATATGGTCATATGCTGACTTTATTTTTTTTCTCATCCTAAATTAGTGATTTACTGTTAATTTTTTTTTCTTCGTATGTTGTGTTTTTTTTTTTTTTGTTTGTTTAATAGTTCTATTGTTTTTTTTTTCTTCTTCGTAAATTTTCAAATTTAAATTTATATTTTGTTGTTCTTAATTAAAATGGTCACCTGATTCAATATTTTTTTACATTCCATAATACTCATAACTTCCACACACGTATAACATACTTTCTTACATACATATATAATTAAAATTCACAATCCAAAAGAATTCTCCTTGCTGGGAAAAGCATACACACACACAGAGATTTCTTCATCTTAATAGAATCCACACACGCACTCCACATTTGGATACTCGTCCATAATATCCCCTCTTTTAAATATTAACATAATGTAACATACGCAGCAAATCTCCAGTCATACGGCGCCTATTGACATCAGTGGATTCTGATTATGTAAGTTGTGTAATTTTTGTTATTTTTAAATACATAAACATATTTTTTTTACTCTCGCACGCATATTAAATAATTTTTTTTCTAATCTTTTTCATGCTGATTTTTTTTTTAATAAATTGAAACATGAGTATCTAGTAGATTATTCTATAGTTTTTTTTTCAATTAACGTAAAGATAATTACAACTATTTGCAACTAGGGTTGCCATTAATTGAGAATTTTATTATTTTACGGTATTCATGTTTTTGTTTCTTGGAGGTTAACAACCATTTAATATGAATTTAAATTAAGGATTAATTCAGAAGGAAATAAGAAAATTTAAATAATTATTATAGATAAATTTTGATCAAATTTTTTTTATGAATTTTTTTATATAATTGTATATAATTTAGTACTAATAATACCGATGAATGTAAATGGTGACAAATTTTAATTAATTTTTTTTCCTCTAAATTTAAATATAATTTTTTTTGTGAATAAATAACAATATAGTATAAATCTGTAAGATGGAATTTGGAATTATGTTTTCATTACGAAAGGTGAAGTAGAACTATTTGGGCCGACTAAAATACAGTCTAGAGTCGGCAAGGTAGGGTGGGTAGAGACCAGGGTAGCTTTGACACCTACAGCTACCCCTGTCGATCATCAACAACCCTTCTCTTTACCTCTTCACCATATTTTTTATTATGCAGCTACCTTTTAAATATTTTGTTAACGAACCCGAATTCATCTCCAAATGGGAAAGAACACACCCCAGCCCTGAGCACGGCCGGCTTTATAGGTAGCACCGCCCCAGAGGAGGTAGACCAAGGATGGTAGGTTCGTTACAAAGTCCCCGGCCTACCATAGTAAAACACATTTTTTTTTGGTAAAATTCGTTTTTTTTTATTCAACATAGTTCCCTTCAAGGGCGATACACTGATTATAGCGACAATCCAACTTTACGATATCATTTTTGTAGTACGATTTGTACTTTGCTTCTTAATAGGCCTTAGTTTTGGCGATCCCCTCTTCATTCGACAAAAATTTCATCCCAGCGGGTATTCTTTTGAGATCTGAGAACAGTAAATAGTCATTTGGGGCAAGATCTGGAGAATACGGTGGATGGGGAAGCGATTCAAAGCCCAATTCATGTATTTTCGCCTTCGTTTTCACTGACTTGTGACACGGTTCATTGTCTTGGTAAAACAGCACTTTCTTTTCATCAAATGCGGCCGTTTTCCGGCGATTTCGTCCTTCAGACGGTCCAATAACGCTATGTAATAGTCGCTGTTGATGGTCCTTCTTTTTCAAGGTAGTCGATGAAAAATATTCCATGCGCATCCCAAAATACAGACGCCATAATCTTGCCAGCCGACTGTTGCGCCTTTTCACGCTTTGGAGTTGGTTCATGACGTGCAGTCCACTCGGATGACTGTCGATTGGACTTCGGAGTAAAATGATGGAGTCATCTTTCATCCATTGTCACATATCGATGCAAAAACTCTTGTTTATTACACTTAAACATCTCCAAACACTGCACCGAATCATCAACTCGTCGTGGTTTTTGGTCAAAAGTGAGCTTTTGCGGCACCCACTTTGCACAGAGCTTTCTCATACCCAAATATTCGTGAATGATATGATGTAGACGTTCAGTTGATATCTTTAGTGTACCTGCTATTTTCTTCAATTTCAATTTACGGTCATTCGAAATCCTTTTGTGGATTTTTTTGATGTTTTCGTCCGTAACAACCTCTTTTGGGCGTCCACTGCGTTCACCGTCTTCGGTGCTCATTTCACCACGTCTAAACTTAGCATACCAATCCTTGATGGTTGATTTTCCTGGGGCAGTGTCCGGAAACTCGTCATCACGCGAAGTTTTTGCTTCAACTGAATTTTTCCCCTTCAAAAAGCAATATTTTATCAACACGAGAAATTCCTTTTTATCCATATTTTTCACAATAACAAAAGTTGCTTCACTCAAAATGCTATAATTAGTATGTGAATTATAGCGAATTATATTCGACAGCGAATTATATTCGACAGCTATCAAATTTATACACGTGTCTTTTGAAGGTTAGGGCTAACTAGAAATCATATCGATTTAAGTCTAGTACCGCAATCTATGTGCGAATTGACCTGGAAAATTGTTCTCAAAGGTACCACAATGCGTATGAGTTATATTTTGCAAAGAAAAAATTACTCATACGTACTGTATGCTAATATAAAGTTTATGAAAATTCAAATCGGACTATACAAATTTGACAGATTTATTCATCACACCATTTCCTGTAGGTATTAACTAACAGAATTTAGAAGTTAACTTTTTTATTGTTACACCTAAATTTAAATGTGATTCCTGTAATAATCCTATTCCCACTGCCAATCGATTTTAGTTGAAGTAATTTTATACACTCTAATAAATTTTTATTGAAATCTGCTCCACTACCTACTATAAGTTGGTCAAAAATAGACATAATATTTAAAATCAAAATTTGCAGCCACATTGTGTTTAAAAATATAATATACAAAGCTTTTTAAAGTACGATTTTAAATTTATCAGAAATTTTCAGCAACATTTGAATTTTGTTCAAATTTAAATTCTATGTGTTTAAAAAAGCTACATTCAATGCATGAACGTTCATTTTAGATATTTTGAAGCACTCTTAGGAATGTGTTTATTAGTTAATAATACAAAAATCAGTTTTTAGGAAAATATATTTTATTTAGGACAAAATTCATGAGAGAAGAAAAAATTACAATTAACATGAAAATAATAATACAAATAAATATTAATATTAAAATTCAACAAATATATTAAAGTACACCAATGGTTTTTCAATAAAAAAATCTGATTGTTAAACTTTTTCTTATAAAAAAATCTTAGTCTTTGAGGAGTTTTTCCCTTAAAAAAATGCTAAGATTTTTTTAACCTTTCCCATAAAAACCGTTTGATTTAGTTATTTTTTTGTAATTTAGAACATAGATTCTAATGTAAACAAAATTTTGAATCTCTGGGAAACAAGCCTCAAGAATCTTAATGTTTTTCTATATGAAAAAAAAACTTCATCAGAATCTTAGCTTTTCTGTAGAAAAAAGTCTTTTAAATATGAGGAGATTTCTATAGAAAAATGTCATAACAATCTGATGGTGTTTACAAGGGAAAAATTCTTGATAATCTGGGTGGCTTTTTTAAGGAATAATTGCTCTGGACCTGAGTTTTTCTATAAGAAATAGTCCACATATTATAATGAAAATAGTTGCCCGAAAAAAATTTACTTGGAAGTATATACAAATACAATTGAAATAAGTTTAAACTTTTAACATATCAAATTAAAGGCATTTATGTACCTTACGATCTTATGTCACGGTCATTTCGAATTTGCAAATTTGAATCTTAAATTGCCACAATCTTGAAATTTAAAGTATTCATTCCCAAATTTGCTGCTCATGTAGAACTAAAAGGTCCAATCACCGATCGTATAACACACCAGCAAAAATAAATGGAAGTGATTCTTAAGGAATTAATTTTTCATTGATTCTAAAGTATCGCTTAGTTCTGATTTTTCTCTTCTAAGGCAGTTCCTTTTCACAACTTATAAAAATGTGATTTTTAATGAAATTTAACACTTTTCAAATCTATGACCCTACAAAAAGGAAAAAAAAATTATTGTAGTAAAAATCGCAAGAATTTCGAATAGAGATAAATAAGGCCCGATTGCTGAATTTCCCGCTAAACTTTAACGAACAGTAAAACTCAAACTTTATATAGAAAACAACAACAAATCTTTCAGTTAAATTCCCAGGTAGAAGCTAACGGGAGATTGTGAAAATAAGGATAAGGCCCGATTACTGATGTCCTGTAGAAATCTAAATTAAAAATTCAAAATTTATTTGGGAAGAACAAAAGATTTAATTTTTCACTAAACCATAAGAAGGGCTTTAGATGCAATGAAAAAGGATCATAAAAGAAAACTTCCACCCTATGACACCCCTATGTAAAAATCATTGGTTCCGATCCAAATTTTCACAACACCGGAATCAAAATCACTGCTTCTTTTTCTCTTCTTTTGCTACTTTCTTTTTGCTGGGACATTATAGAGTATTTATCAAAAACGAAATTTCTGTTAAATGTTTGACTTTAACCAGATAAAACAGAATATAACATTTATTAAAAACTCCAAAACAAAGCAAAACTATTGGAGGTAATGTAAAATCTTATGTTACCTATGAATAGCGGCCAACAACATCTATATTTAAAAGTCGACTTCATATTCCAATCGGGTTCTTTATGGATGACAAATAAAAAAAAAAATAATACATTTCTTTTGTCTTGAGAAATGCATTTTAGTCCTATTGGAGCAACAGATTCAATTAGTTTAAGGTTCATTAGAATATTTAATTTGCAATTTCTGAAACCCGTAAAAACATGAGCTCGGATATAAGATGAATCTAATTTTTATTAATGTATTAATTTATGTACTCTATAGTCCTTTATCCAACCCCAAAAAGGTAACTTTAGATAAATACATACAATTCATTTCTGTTGTATATGACTGTCTGCAAGGTTCTGTAACTTTCTTTTGTTTGTTGCTTTTGATCAAAATGATAAAAAAATAAATTTTTAAGATTGCTCACAAAGTTGCAAATAAATGAATACACTGACCTTAACAGAAAATAGTATTAATTTATTTACAATATGTTTTCATTTAACAAACTGTTTTATATGTATGACAAATTCAAAATACACACAATGTGCCTAGAAAATGTATTCAATTTTTTAGTTACTAAATTAAATGTGTAATTCTTCTCAAAAATATGTTAAAACATATTTCTTTGCATACAAAATACTATACTTTGTGTGTAATATTCTAGACAGAAATGCTTATATGAATTTAATACACATTTTTTACATATATTTATGCATTTTGCGTATTTTTATATGAAAATTTACACACTTAAAGTAGTATTTTTACATATATTTTTTGGAGTGTATTAGTTTTAATATGACAAAATTTTATACTGTATTTTTGCGAAAATTTTCTTCAAGTATAAGCTATTGCAGCGGTTGAACACTAAAATCTATCAGCATTTACACTGTATAAAATTTTAAGTTTATTGGATAAACATACAGCAAATATAAAACAAATTGTTGTATATACCGTGTCCACCATCTTTTATGTCGGTATGTGAGTATTAAATAAATTTGAAAAAAACAAGCAATTTCCAAAGGTGTAATAATTTAATTTAATTTGGTCCTTTTCAATTCATTTGTACTACTTTTTGAATACAATAACCATCAAATTACTGTATCTATTGGCCACGCCACCATGTGCTCTTTTTGCCGCATTTGCCATAATTTTTCAAGAATTTCGTGAAGTGATTTTGCAACAGATATTATTATTGAGCTCGTCAATGGTCTGAAGCTTGTTGGCGTAAACTTTTCTTTTCAAATACCCTAACAAAAGAAGTCCGTAGGCGTAAGATCTGTAGATCTAGGGGGCCAGCAATGTCACCATTTTTTGACATCACACTTCGAGAGGTTTTTTGTTTGCAGAAACTTCTTTGTTGCATTTCTAGTATGACATGTTGCAAACCAGCAACAGTTCAGACTTTTTTCATGCAGTTTTAACTTCTCTCAAAAAAATTGTCTCAATGACCGTTCTGGCGCAAACGCCGGCCCAAACAGTGGATTCTCCGTTCTACAAATGCAACAATTTTTCGTGTTAACGCCGCCACAGTGTGTGTAATAGGCCCTGTCTTTCAACAAAATTTGCTTACAAATATCGAGTTCAGTGTCAACAAATCGAACGACTGTTTGGTCGGTCTGCCAGCACAATTATTTTAGTGAATTGTACTTTCGAGGAAACATTCTCTTTACCGCTTCAACCAGTTCATTAGAACGTTATAGTCATTAAAGGACGGAATGTGGACACATGCAAAATTCGACTTTATTCAACATCCATCAAGAGTGATACAATAACTCCAACGACTTTCTAATATTTTGATAATTTTTTATAGAATGATTTATCCAAAATAGTCCCCTGTTTTGGTAATCAGCTCTTCATTCGAACCAAATCTCTTTCCTGCGATCATTTTTTTGAGTTCAGAATACAGTGCGGATATGGCAGCCAAAAATTTGGACTTTGGCAACCAACGACTTGTGACACGGTGCATTGTTTTGGTGAAGAGCAAAGGTTTTCCAGTATCATCACCTCTTTTGGGCGACCATCGGTATTTGTACGACCACATTTAAAACTAGCAAACCACTTTTCTACCACTTTTCTCGATGGCGTAGATCTCGAACACAATTTATCAAGACATGCTTTGCATGTACGGTGTTTTTGCCATTTAAAAGCACTAAAAACTCAACACAAAAAATTGCTTTGAATCCATTGTTTTTAAAATCGTAAAAGAAGCGTCACTAAAACAACTTTCATTAAATATTGACAGTTATCATCTGAAGGTTGGAAGTTCTAAAAAGTCATAAGCATTTTCGGTTAGTGGCGGCACCTATGTGACATCCTAGGGGTTTTTTTTTAAACCATGTGTTACAGCATCACTATTTTTGTGCAAAGCGATATATGGTAAAAATTTAATTGAATCGATATTTCAAAAACATGTGCACTTAAGACAATCTATGTTGACATACCGACATAAAAGATGGCGCACCTTGTACTTAAACAAAAAATGTTCTAAAGAAATCTAAAACCTATACAAATCTTCAAAATGCATAATTATGGATATATGTGTTTACGTATTGCCAAATATATTAATAATTAATTATAGCAATACTTTATATATTATTTGACCATTATGCCTCTTAGAATATATATTTCGTAGCCAAAAATTTAATTTCAAATACATACATAACTTATAGATTTACAAATATTTACATTCATTTTCCTTTCTAGCAAAACTCTCTAGACATTAAATAGTATTCAATTTAATATTAAATAATTTATAAATCTATAGTCAAAGAGTACTACAACAAAATCAACAGTAACCAAAATCGAAGGCAACAAAATATGTAAATCGTTACTGTAAGTATGCATATATAAAATATATATGTTGGGAAAAACAACAACTTCAAATACTCATACCATAAGTTGGCACACAGTACACTGTTCAAACAACTGTTTTATAAAGAACACAATACAATAGACCACTTCAGGTACTTTGAACTCCCACTATCTTGACTTGGTTTTAATGTAATAAATACCTAAAACCATTAATATTTAACATCTTGTGGCCACATTGTCTAAATTGACTAAATGGATACATAAAATATGTATAAACTAACTAAAATATGTTTAAGATGGTAGATGATGGCTTAGGAGAAGTAAAATAATATTTAATGTTTCATAACTTTATATACACAATAAGAGAGAGGAAACTGATTTAAACAAATGCCATAAGTATGGTCATAAACTGATACTAATAAGCTGATAAATCAAATATATGTTTTAAAATAATTTTTATTTATTAAAACAATTGTAATACCCCGATAGAAAACATAATTTACAACTTTTTCTGCCTTAAAACTGTTTTGCTCAACGAATGATTTTAAACGAGAAGGACCTAAATGCAAAAGATTGTTTTTTATGTTTTAAAAAATTTAAAAATAATCAAACACAATCACCCTTATTCTAGTTGTCGTCGTCGACACAAGACAATGTCGTCTTGGGTTTTTTTTTGAAATTGGTATTCCCGTTGTCGTTATCGAAAATAATTGATAACTGTCGACAAGTATTTGGTATTATGTAAGAAAATGTGACGACGATATTGTCTTGAAACGACTCTGATTTTGTCGACACAATTTTTAGCAACGACTTGAGGAAAAGTAATGACTGAAAAAAAAAACGGAAAAAATTGTAAAAATGAAGGTAACGAACGCAAATCAATTTCAAAAACTCATAGAAGAGTTGGATAAAAATCCGTCGCTTGCAATAGGATTTCGCAGGAGCACTGTTCCAAGTAATTTTAAAGAGCAATGGGAAGAAATATCAAATTTATTAAATGCACTTGGCCCACCGAGAAGAACGGGTGATGGATGGCAAAAGGTAAAGAAAGCATGATCATATAAAATGCATTATAAAAATATAACAAAATTTATTTATAGGTTTGGCGTGACTTAAAATTTAAAGTTAAAAAGAAAATGGCAGCCAACAAAGCCGAGCGTAATGCTACAGGTGGCGGAAGATTTAACCAATTTATATTGAGTTCGCTGGAGGAAGCTGTGGCAAATCTGCTACAGTTCCAGAAACAGCTCAACCCTGAGGGCACCGTTCAGGGAGTTTAATGTGAAAATCAGGGAAACGAATGTGATGTGACAGAGGAAGAGCCTGCTTTGAATATTGAAGAGGAAATGCCTGAAAATACGGAATTTTCTATAATAAATTCGCCATGTGACCAGGAATTACATGAAAGTCCGCCTGAAAGCACTCTTCTGCAAAAAGAACGATCTATTTCGTCAAAAAATTGTAGAACGCCTAAAAAAAGATTGAGGAGCGAACTTCAAGAAGAGCTGCTGCAAAAGCATAGCGATTCGCAGGCAAAACTATTGACGCAATTATCAAATTCATTATCGTCAATCAAACGTAGCATTAGAGATTTAGAGAAGCGACAAAAACAATTGCTGGTTGTAGAAGAAAAAAAGTTAAAATTATTGGAAGAAAGAAATCAGATGGATAAAGAAAGAAGTAAAAGAGAGGACGAAGTCCATGAAAGCGACATGCAAATAAAAAGAATTGAACTATTAATAAAGGAAAAGGATCTTCAACTCCTGAACAAAAAACTCACGGAATAATTTAAACAAATTCTATTTTTTTTTGTTTTGTGCCTTAGAATTAAATTTATTTTAATATAATTTAGTAACACTTGGATTTATGAAAAAATAATTAAAAGACTGAATTAAATTAGAGAAAACTTTGTTTTATTTGATTTCTAATTTCAGAAGCCTCAGTACGTTGCGTAATATCTGCGTCATGTACTTCAACATCAGGTTCTATATTTTCTGCACTGCTTGCATCCTCATATGTATTATCTAAGCCGTATTCAATGCATATATTGTGCAGTGCAGCGCAAACATTAACAATTTTTGTCGCTTGTTTAGGCTTGTAATGAAGTTGACATGCTCAGCCGTAGAGCGATATGGAGTCATCAAATATGGTTCAAGTGGATAGCCTGCATCACCTGATAAAAAAGTTATGTTGCTAAAAGATATTTAAATAAATATTGAATTGGTTACCTAAAAGTCATGAATTACGATCACCAGCAGTATATCGTTCCTTTAACACACTTTTTGCATGACTAACGTTCCAGATTAATGAATCATGATCTGAACCTGCATATCGGGCATCTAAAAACCGTATCCTCATTTTATGATCACAAATCTATTTTAAAATCAAAAATCTATGATTATAAAATACAGTGAAATATATAACATACGTACTATCATAGCATTTAAACTAAAAAATCCTTTACGGTTGAAGTACAGATGCTGGTCTTCTTTATTTGGGGCGATAATTTTGATGTGGGTTCCATCCACGCATCCAATAACACCAGGAAAATCAGTTTTTTCAAAAAATTTTAATTTTGCTTCATTTTTTCAGCATCTGTCATTTCAAATTTTATCCATTTTGGGCAAACTGTCATTTCCAGGGCATCAAGGGTTTCAGAAAGAATCTTAGAAACGATTGGCTGCGACAACCCAAGTTAAAGTCGTTTCCAACACTGAACTGGTACGACCCCTGGGCTAAAAATCTTAATGTAGCTGCCAACTTTATTGTTTTGGAAATAAATGTGGATTTGATTCCGGTTTTCAAATTAGGTGCTACTGTTTCCAGCACATCTTTTAAGGCTGTTTTATTCAGCCGAAAGTAACATTCAAACCTTTTAAAAAAATTAGAAGATTAACATTCTTTAAAGTAACATACTTTGATTTTGCTACTTGTTATCCGGCAGGTTAAAGATATTGGATTTCTGTCTGAGTAGTCTTCTTTCCAATACTAGATTTTCTTTATTTTCTTCATCACTCGAATCAGAATTTAAATTACACATAAAAAACATTTCTTTCGCAAAAATAATAAACAAAATAAATCTGCCGACTCAATTTTTAAAGATGTGTTTTTGTTTAAATCGATAAACTGTCGACGTCGTTTCAACACTGTTATGGAATACCAATTTGGTGTCGAAGTGATGTCGACGTCGAATCAAAGTGATGTTGACTTAAAAACGACGACGACATTGACAACGACAACTAGAATAAGGGTGAATATTGATTTTAACAAAGGTATACTCAGAGTCTTTACTTGTAAAATCAGTTTATGGTGTACCGAGTGTACCCTAGTGGTGAAATACATAAAAATTTCGGCGTCTGAACTACCTCAACTGACAACAAAACTCTATTATATGTTACTATATCGCCTAAAGAAAGCGATAAATCAATGCCAAATATAAAAGCAAAAATATTATCGACATCAATAGAAAAAGAATTAGAGGGTTAATTACCGATTTAAATGGTTCAGCCGATTAATTTGGAAAAAGTAAGAAAATTCTGATTTTTTTTCTTTTAGCTCTTCTTTCAGAATATATTGTATTTTCTCATGGTTGCAACCGAAAATTGTATTTTGTTGGGCGATGTATAATCTAGAAGTCATTTGTAATTTTTACTCTAAGTTTTAGAAAAATTTACAGTTACAAGGTGTCAACTTTTAAACATCAATATTTATGTTTAGATAAGTATTTTATGTACGTTAGAGGTATTCAACAAAGTATGTAAAACTTTGAAATGAAAATTTGTATACAAATATTAGAATATAAACGTGATGTATTTTCCCGTACAAATTGACACTAAAAACGCGCCCAAATAGAATCTATTTTATTTTAAAAACTTTTTTCTTACTCTCTTGTTTTTTGTTTTTAATTCACTTAACAGAGTTCCTGCTTTTTAAAATTTTTTTTTAAACAAAAAACATATGATGAGTTAAATTAGCAAACGATCTTCTATGGCTCGTATGTTCTCTTTGTATACTCGCGAATGAACACCGTACTATAAACCATCTTAGTACGTTCGTTTCTAAATTTTTATTAAAATAATTATTTCTTTGTATTCTTTTTATAAAACTTAAATGTAAAAATCAAAAAAAAAAAAAACTGGGTCGTTAATAAGGAAAAGAGACACTGTAAAGAATCTCTCTCTCTTTGCACTAAAATAAATATGACAAGTTGTGCAGTCACCGTCGTAGGTCGTTATTTTGGGCTGTTCTTCGCTCATAGCAACAATTGTTGAATGTCACGTTCTTATACTGGGCCGACACTTACTGACATAAAGTTTTATGGAGATTGTATAAAAATAATAAGTTGTGGAAATCGATTCAAAAATTGATTTTTGATATTTATTTTTTTTAATTTAGTTATCGAGTTTATGTTTTTATACCAAATTATCAGGCTAGCCTGGAGTCCCCATATCGGAATAGATAATAAATAGCTTGCCACTAAGTATTTCAAAATAAAATCCTCCGTCGATGGTAATGCTTATTAGCAGCTTGTATAAAAGCAAGTAAAAATGGCTTGAATTCGGCTTTGCCGAATCTTTGAATAACAATGATTTTGCCAGTCCTACACAGTGTTTTTGTTGGAAGTAATATAAAAAAAATCAGGAGGGATATTATGGAATGAAAAAAAATAATTTGAAGTGAAAAGCCTATTTTGGGTGTGAAAACAATTTTTGTTGTGGAAAAAATTTTAATAATGAAAAAAAATTTTGAGGTGAAAATTATTCAAGGTGAATATAAAATGATGTTACCTTCTAAGCGACTGGTGAAAATAACACTATGGAACATTTTTGGGATTATTGTCTGGGGGGTGAGAAATTCCAAGTCAGGGTGATGGTACTAGGTCAGTATAGTAAAACCCTCAAAGGGTTTGGCGTTCGTATGTGTCAGTTTGTTTTTATGACCTTTTAAATTTTTTCCTTATCTTTATGTTTTTTTGCTTAGTTGTAACATTTTGGCAAAAACGTAGTTTAACATAACTCGAGAACCACCTGTCCGATTTTGCTAAAACACTTTTTTCCATTTTGGATTTTTTACGAATTTAAAAAAAAAAAAAATATTTAAATTTTTAGGCAAAAAATACTTCTTTCCCTTCATACATTCATTTTTAACTTCGAAAGTGTTGCACATATAGGAAAACGGTATAGAAACAGACTAGAGAAAATGTAATTCTTAATTTTTCTTAATTTGTTTCATCAAAATCGGACAAGTGGTTCTCGAGTTATGTTAAACTACTTTTTGCTAAAATGTTACAACTAAGCGAAAAAACATCAAGATAAGGAAAAAATTTAAAAGGTCATAAAACTGACACATACGAACGCCAAACCCTTTGAGGGTTTTACTATACTGACCTAGTACCATCACCCTGACTTGGAATTTCTCACCCCCCAGATTGGCTGTTGTACTGTGTAATTAGAAGCTTATATAAAACAAGTAAAAATTGATTAAATTTAGCAGTGCCGAATCTTTAAATACCCTCTACCAATGTCATTAAAAACAATGATTTAGCCAGCCCTCCAGTGCTTTTGTTAAAAGTAACTCGTTATGTTTATGGAATAAAAAAGTATGACGAAGTTTCACATGTTTCAAGTAATCTTTATGGAGTATATTTTTCATCCTTGTTGAAAATTCTTATTTTTATGCATATCAAAAGTCTCAATGTCTTATGTCAAAATTAGGCTTGCCAGATCCCGAAGGAGTAAAAAAATCATAATTCCTCGTCATTTATTTATCGTATTAGAGTGGCAATTTTATATAAATGCCACACGTCTTTGGAATATTCTCCCACACAACCAGCAACTCAATAATTGAGTTTGAATAATTTTTATTCTATTTTTCCCCCTTAATTGTTTATGTGGGTATTTTTTCTTGTATTGTATTGGATTAAATTTAATTGTTATTTTAATTTTTTTTATGTATTTATAATTATGTAAAAAATTCTGTGAACTATCCTAAAAGAAAAATACGTTTCTGTACTTTATCTGTAAAGTGTATTCGTGTTGTACAGGAAATGGAAACTCAATAAAATAAATAAATAAATATATAAATAAATAAATTAAGTAATGTAAAAAATTTTGGAAGTAAAACTATGGAATTGAAAAAATTGTTTGAGATAAAAAACTTTTATTGGTTTGAAAACAATTTTTGTGGTGGAAAAAAAATTTTGTGGTGAAAAAAAAACTTTTTGATGTGAATAAGAAGTTTAGTGGTGAAAAAAAAATTTAGGTGAAAAATATTTGAGGTGAAAATAAAATGTTGTTAAAATCGCATAAGGACCACGAATACAAATTTTGTATATTATTCTATTTATTTTAATTATATATTTTTCGACATCATAATTTAATGTTACTAACGAATAGTAAACACTAATTTTTTTTATTAAATAGAAAAATTGTTTTTTTTTAAGGATCAGCGCTGTTTCTATTTCTGGGAACGAATAGGAAATCTGGTATAATAATATTTTTTCTTTTGTTTCGTTCCCAGAAATGGAAACATTAACAACGCAGCAAAAAAAAAATAAACGGTAGTCATTGCTTCTTAAACTTCAGTTGACATTCTTTTATGATTTTTTGGTGTTATTCTAAGGCACTTCCAAAAGAATTCTTGTGTTCATATTTCAAATGCAGTGATCTGGATATAAACCCGATGCATATCTTAAAATATCAGTCTTCATTACTTCTAAAGCATAAGTTATAGTATATCGTATTTTTTTTTGAATCTAAAGCATTTATTCAAATTGAAAAAATAGTTCTTATGAACTTTTTTATTTTTATTTTTTTATTAAATCATTTTTTATAATTTAGTTTAAAATTTCATGAGGGTTAGGATTTATGCAGTTTTGCAATTTTTATAAAAGTTTAGAAAAATCAAGAAAAACAGATTTTTTTTGACCTTTAATTGAAATTAGCTGGCCTGTAATTTGCATTTTTTCAGCCTTAAATATTTATGACGACGGAATCTGTGCATTTTTGCATTATGTATTTTATTTAACAAAACTTATTTAAAATAGTTCAAAAGTATTTTAAAATTGTCCAAAAGTATTTCAAAATTGTACAGCCAGTTTTTAAATTATCCAAAAATATTTTAAAATTTGTCTAAAAATACATTAAAATTTTTGAAAAATGTTACAAAAATGCTTTTTCACTAATGCAGTATTATTTATTTGTTTTAATAAAGAGTATTTGTATATCAATGCATAAATTTCGCTTCTTTAAACTTATTTTTCAGTATTCTGATGAATTACATTTTCATTAAAGCGTAAATACTACAAAGTATATGAACATTTTCCACTCATGCATCAGAATATCATTGTATCATTCATTGCTTTCATTGCTTCCTTAGAGTAAAGTATGAGTAATGCTAGGAGCTACATTTGAATACTTCCATCCTATGGCACGCTAATGTTAAATTCAGTGATGAAACCATTAGAAAAGAAGTGATGCCTTTGCCATAGTAATGATGCTTTTATTGCTTCTTTGGCAGCTTCATTTTTGCTGGGAATTTGTGCTTCGAAAATCGAAGATGGTTCACAAAGGGTAATTCTAGAAATAGATGGAAAAAAGCTCATTTGTACGGGTAATCATTCACTAACTGAAAAATGAAATTTCGCATAGTAATTTTCCTTTGAGTGTGTGATATATAAGCCTGTTCAAAACCATGAGTTATTTGTGGGTTGAGTGGTTAATAAGGAGGCTGAAGATGACCTGGTCGCTCGGGTCGAAAGTGTGCACTCCCTCTAGCGCTAATCCTTAAACTTTTTTCCATTTAGCAAAAAATTAGAGTTTACTATTCGTTAGTAACATTAAATTATGATCTCGAGCCTGATAAAATTAAAAATATATAAGACCACGAATATATATATATATACTTTATGCGGTCATATGTTAGACCTATATTTCGACATGTTGTAAACGGAATGACGAGTTGTTATATACCCTCATTATATATAAATTTGATGATTTCTAGCTTAAATGGATTGAAGAAGTTGAAACCATTGTAAAATCAATTTTTACCACGTTGGTATTAAAAATTCCAATTCTCTTTAATTAATAAACCTGTTTCCTAAGATACATAAGTTTTTCGTTTTCTACACTTAATTTTACGACGTCCCTGTCGACATTTTCAAAAATAAATCACTGAATAAGTCCCCACATCCGCAAATATATATTTAAATTTTAGGTTTTTAGCTAAAGTTGTTCGAAAGGACCATAAGCAAGGTACTCTTTAATTTTAAAACCCCATTTCTGCCAAGTGCCCAAAAATTTACTTTAACAATGGATTAACCCATACTCCAAGCTACAAATATTTAAAATTTCCTATTTTTAGCCCACCGGGTTTGGGTTTTACGTCTAAGCAGATGCTTTTCCCCTTTAAATTTAACCGTTAAGGATTTCTAAAATTCACGTTTTAGTAGGTATCTAACACACACGAGACTAATCAATTGAGAAGATTAATTTATTAATTAAATTCATTTCAATTCAACAGAATTTTTTTTCAGCACTACCTTTTAAATGAATGTCAATTTAATGTTTTAATATTTTGTATTAGCCTATTCCCGACCGTGTCCTAAGAATACATGCAAACATGTTCAGACCCGGTTTTTGGTCCATATCGTGCAAACGGGATTAAAGAAATGCTCCTCCTTTACTTCTTCACATATTTTATTCCTTATTATATTTCAGAGGACACACATTTTTCAATTTATTTTAATATTTGTGATTATATCGAGTTGAAATAATTATATTTAAATTCGAACGTTTTAACATGCTGTCGAACCAAATTGTACGAAAAACTGTTTGAATTTCTTTCATTTACTTCCACAAGTTTTTCAGAGATTTCTTTTTTCTATAACATGTCCAAATTTAATTACAATCGGAGTATTTCCCGCTTTCTATTTTATTTCCCGTATTTAGTGTTCCAATTCCACTCGCTAACTGTTTCATCCTATTTCTTTTCACTTGTCTAGTATATTATTTCTAATTGTTCTCTGTTCCATTCTTTTTCATTCTCTTTGTCTGATATTTCGATTCCGCTTCACATGCATATTATTGCAATTCCACTCGTTCCCCGTTCCATTCCAAATTGTTCCCCTTGTCTATTGTATCAATTCGACTCTCATTTCATTTCATAATTTAAGAGCCTCACGTCCAGGACCGTTTCAGGTCCGTTTAGCTTAGGACTTTTCTCCATTTCAATCCCCCTTTTACCACATTCCTGGCGGAAATTCTAAAAAGTACATTTTGATTGAATTAATCCATACTCCAAGGAATAATTATTTCAAATATTAGGTTTCTAGCCGATGCGTTTTGGGCGGGCCATTCCTTTTTGTATTCCCATTTTAAATGCATAAAATTGTTAAACATTAAATACACAAAAAAAATTGTTTTAATAATAATTAATCATTTTTAACATTTTCTTACGGGACCATAAAGACAGACATCGTTTTAGAATATCTTTTTGACGATTTTTTCGGCGCCGAAGTACGAATATTTCAGGCATTTTTAACTAGATTTCAAATTCTTTTATGTTTAACAATTTAAAGAACCATTCAAATAAATTGCTTGTGCATTTGACATTTCGAAAACAAATCCGAACACAACTTCGAATTTAAAAAAAAAATTGTAAGTCCCAGCAAATTTCAGAATATTTTAAATCCACATGTCTTACAAATTTATAGTATTTAAGCTTAGAACAGAGCTATTCAATAAAAATTAATTTAGCCTTAAAATTTTAGCAGCGTCATAGTGCTTTTTTAAAAAAAAGGCTAAGAAGATATAAGTTTTTTTATCTCTGCCTATTTAGGAAGCTTTAGCTCTTTCAAAACTTCGGGGTCAGACAAAATATTTTATTTGTGAAAAAGCAACCATCAAAAAACTTAATAAATGTGAGCCAACAAATTCACATTAATTGTTTTTTTTTTCTTGAACACCTCTATTGTGCACATATATATATATTTATGTATTATAATATTTTCTTACCACTAATGAGGAAACTACATCATATATTATAAACGTTTTTAGTTAAGGCTTATACGATATCTACATGATTAACAATTCCATTCGCCTCTTCCAAGGGCAAGGAAAGTTATTACTGCAAATGGCATTACAAACTGAATTATTGAAATTCATTTATTCTTTGTCATCCCAAAAGTGCATATTGTTGCACAAGGGACCTATTCCAATTGTCTTGTTAATGATTCAGTATGTTAAAATTTTATTAGCAAAAGAAAAACACATTCTTTTGTTTAACTTCCAGTTCGTAGCTAAGTTAATATTTTAAAAATATTTGCAATTCCTGCAATTGAATATCAGACTTTATTTTAGTTAGTCTGTGTTATTTTATCAATTTAAATATTTATTTAAATATTGTCTTTAAAAAGAAAATTGTCTCTAGTTTATATGTTTTAGAAATATTTCAAACAAAGAGATTAAATTTTCATTTAAATATGTTAGCATTTAGCTTAAAATGTACAAAATTGTTATAGTATTTGAATATTAAAATTATATTATATTTTATTTAACTTTATGTATTAAATTAGTATAATAAAATTTTAATTGAGCATGTAATGAGTTTTCAATTAATTAATATTAATTTAAGGATTATAGATATTAAATTTATATAAATTCCACAAGGTAAACAAATAGTTTATCTATGCCAGATAATAAGATATAACAGCTTATGTTGACATAAGTTATAAATTTATAAATTGAAAAATATTAAACTTTTTAAATTGTTTCTAAAAATAATTTCATTTTACAAACTTTTTATGTGGTAACTGTTTTTGTAATAAAATTTTTCTAATCCTCCCATTTATCCACAAAGATTAAAAATGATATTTTTTAAAATAAATGTAGTTTTATCAATAATAAAATATTAATATTATTTATGACACAACATTTATCTTGAGCTGCAAAGAAATAAAAAAAAATAAAATAAATCTCGTGACAATAATACATAATGATTTGGTGTCAAAAGTTTCGCTTAAAAGTGTATATGACACTCTGACAAAACACAGAAGCAAAAGAAATAAAACAACAACAAAAATTAAAAACATTAATAAATGTAGTTAAAAGCTCCTACCTTTGTATATTTTGTTTATTTTAGGTTAAAATAGAAGTAATGAATTATTAAAATTCATAAACACTGCTTCATCTTTCCCTCTATCCATAAGCTGTTTTGCTAATTCCAACAACTGCATTTGGGGATTCCCTTCCCACACTGAGTGTTGATCTATCGTAAGAAAGGTGATTCCATTTCACTAATTGAGTAATTATTTGTATTATTTATTGGAGTAATAGGACATTTTCATATAAATTCCTATTTTATACATCACAGTGAAAAATTTTAAGTAATGCAATTATTTTAGAAAAAAAGTAACTATTTCTTACTTTGTCATTATATCCGGCAAAATTTTACTATATTTATAGCCGAAGTATTTCTAAGCATAGATTTCAGAATTGGACTTCATGTGTCTTCAGGGAGCTGTAATTGATATTATAAAAAGCTTCAAAAATTTCGCCATTTCTTCATCTGATGTCGGGTAACAACTGTTCTAAGACTTATCATATTGCAACGTTTCCCATCCGTGTTTTCATAGGACTTAACCCCACCGAAGTTAAATAATAATACAGGGCTTTAAACATATTTGAAGCCCTTTATATTCCGACACATTTCATCTCTCCTCTATTCCTTTTCCAAAAAAAATTTCACACTAATTAGTAGGAAGTATTTTCAGGGTGTTTTTTTGTCCTAAAAAATTGCACTTTAATCGAGGAACACAGATTTTAAATATTACATTTCGTGTAAGCTTCTACAAGGAATTCTTTTTGCTCTAAACCTTATGACGTTTTCTTACCACGGTTTTGACGAAAATTCCAAAAGGAGGCTTATCAGAGTTAACATAGTTTAAATTTTAGGTTTCTAACTAAAATATTTTTTATAATTTGCACATTTCTGTCGAAAATTGCAAAACGTATGTTATCAGTGTATTAGTCCATGCTTTTAGGGAACTGTCATGCTTAACCTTGTTACGATTAACGACAATCAAACAAAACTCGCGAAATTTAAAAAAAAAATTGTTTTAATCTGTCCCCTTATCTGAAATGGTTCTCCATTTCATTCCATTTCGTTTCCTTAGTGACTCCATTTAATTCGTTCTTCAGTTTCAGGTTTTTAGCCAAAACAGGTTGAGTAGATTTGTCCTATTTTGAAGCCAAGAAAAAATTCCAAATTTTATATTATCCGTAGATTAGCACATACTTCAAGGAACACATATTTTAAATATTAGATTTCTAACCAAAGCTGATAGGACAGCCCGTTTGGGGAAAACCTTTTTCTCTATTTTTTCCTCGTTACTGGCGAATATAACAAAAACTATCCTGCTAGTGAATTGAAGTCCATACTTGAAGGGACACATAATTTAAATTTATTTTTTTTTTGTAACGAAAGCGGTTTGTTTAAGCCGTTAATATTGAGACTTTTCCCCTTATAACAGGTCAATTGAAAAGTCCGACCTACCACATACATTTCGATACCTTTTTTGTAGTACGATTTGTCCTTTGCTTCAAAATATGCTTTAGTTTCGGCGATCACATCTTCATTCGATGAAAATTTCATCCCAGCGAGCATTCTTTTGAGATCTGAGAACAGGAAATAGTCGCTGGGGGCCAGATCTGGAGAATACGGTGGATGCGGAAGCAATTCGAAGGCCAATTCATGGATTTTCGCCTTGGTTTTCACTGACTTGTTTTTGGTGAAAAGTGAGCTCGCGCGGCACCCACTTTGCACAGAGCTTTCTCATACCCAAATATTCGTGAATGATATGATTTACACGTTCAGTTGATATCCTTCGAGTACCTGCTATTTCATTCAATTTCAATTTACGGTCATTCTAAATCATTTTATAGATTTTTTTGATGTTTTCATCCGTAACAACCTCTTTTGGGCGTCCACTGCGATCACCGTCTTCGGTGCTCATTTCACCACGTCTAAACTTAGCATACCAATCCTTGATGGTTGATTTACCTGGGGCAGTCAAGTTAAGTCAGCGAAGATTTGCTTCAACTGTATTTTTTCCCTTCAAAAAGAAATATTTTATCAATACGCGAAATTTCTTTTTATCCATTTTTTTTACAATAACAAAAGTTGCTTCACTCAAAATGCTATAATTTACGAACTAATGATCCGACAGGTGTCAAATTTATACACGTATCTTTTGAAGGTTAGGACTAACTAAAAATTATATCGATTGAAGTCTAGTAGCGCCATCTATGTGTCGGGTCGGGGACTTCACAATTGAACTGTTATTCTTATTTCTACCACGTTGTTGCTGAAAATGCCAAAAAGTAACTTTTCAGGCCGTTAAGATGTTTCAAGCGCATACTCCAAAGAACGCATAACAAATTTTAAATTTCAGGTTTCTAGCCGAAGGGGTATTTGCAATTCATCAAGGGGCTGACTCTGCCCTTTAAAAGCCTATATCACCTGATAGGTCAGAAATATGATCGTTTTCTAAAGTACCTATCACCTGATCGGTATAAAATGTCTTTATCAGATATTGGGTCGGGAAGTACTAGTCCCGTGTCAGGAGGAAACAGTACCGGTTCTCAAAAAACTTACCATATGCTCGGTTTAAAAGTCTTTATCACGTGATAAGTTTGAAAGTACGTGCCCTTGATAAGTTCGTTGGGACAATTGTTAAAGTAACCAGTCCTTTTTATACAAAAAAAAAGAAACAGTCCCGGAACCGGTTCCTATTTTAATGAACCGATCAAGTGATGTATACTGGAATATGTCCGTTTCCCTGGGATAATTTCCAGCAGTATAGTCTGTGCGATGATGAGCCAGTCAATTAGCAAGTCACACATTAATTTCTAAAATTCTTTCACTACTTTTTAAAAATTCATTTCTTAGGGGTTACACTATTTATTGTGATAATATTACATTTTTATTTCTTCGCTATCAGCCGGTAGAAGTCATTACATAAAGTATTAAAGATGCTGCTATTTGGGCTCCTCCCGATTATTGAAAATGCCCAATATTTTGAAAACTTAAAGAGATAGAGCACAATTAATGTAAATTTGTATTTTCCTAGCTTTAACTCCCCTTTCCAAAAATGGTTTTTTGTGGAACCTCGGAAATTGCTTAAAAAAAGTTTAATATTATAAAACTGCTTATATCTTAAAAATTAAGGGAGATAGAGCAAAGAGATCAATATGCCCTTAGAAAAGCCGATATAAATATATAAAAAAAAAATTAATAAGTCTCCATTTGAGGATTTAAAAGTCCTTTCACGTAGATAATACATCAACAAATGAAAAGCAGGGTACGCAATTGTGATTATAGATACTGTGCTTACATATTTTTGACAGTTAAGGGTCGATATATATTTTAAGTGCAATCGATCCTATCCTCATTATATTTTAAACAGTGGCTTAGATTAATGTAAATTGAGCTTCAAAAGTTATGTATTTTTCTAGATGAAAATAATAAATTTATATATTCTTCCGATCATTTTACAGCACTTCTAGGGATAATTTATGTTAAAGTAATAATCTTTTGTATACATTCGCATTGAGTTTAAAAAAATTATAAAATTTTATATTATACACCACGATTAAAAACAATATAAAAAATTATAAATGTTATTTTCCTTTTTTTTATTTTTCAACATAATAAAAAATAATAAATGTAACAATAATAATTGATGAGTAAAACTTAAATAACACAATAAAATCGAGGCTGTAATGTCCATAATTGATTGTTATTTTAGAGCTCCTATAATTCATTTTATGTAGTATGTACTTACAAACAAATTTTTAAATACGCAAAAATTCGTATTATTTACACAACAAAGTATGTGGTACTCCTTGTTATTTTGTTCTTTTAAATAGGAAGATATTTTTGGTTTAAATTTCTGTGCCTTGAATAACATAAAGCTTAGAAAATTTCCACCTCGTTGATTAAGAATTCCTTTTACAACAAATTGTACTTCCTTAATTCCTAAAGAAATTTGCATAACCAAATAACGCGTATTTACTTCATCACTTTTATGTAAACTCGGTCTACGAGGGGGTGATATTTCACGCATTAGAGTCATACATTTTCAATTCAAATTATGTTGATGTTTTTTTTTTTTTTAATATGCAACATTTGTTATTTGCTACTTAAAGCTTATGTAATTTTTTTTACGTTCTTTTAAAAATATACATATAGGAGAAACAAATTATATAAATAAAGCAAAGGAAATTATTATTTCAGATTTTTAGTTTGACTAAAATATAAATTTTTAAAATAAGAAGCTTTAATTTCTTAATCTTTTTATCACAAATATTTCTTTAAATTTCAAATATGAAAAGCAAAATTCATTATAGGTTTAAATTAAATTTTAGTTAGATTTTTGAAAAATATTTTTTAAAATTTAATAACACCAACTGCTATGTTTTTCTTTTCTGTCAGCAAAACATCTAGCTTTAAAAAGTTTTTTCTTTTACAACAAACAAAAATGTTTCAATTTCAAATTTAACACTCTTGTTGATTTTTATTATCATCATTAAATTTTATCAAAACTTTTTTAATTTTTTTTTATTGAATTAATCTTCCTTTCAGAAAAAATCTAATTATTTAAGTAATTAACAAATAAATAAATAAACAAACAGAAAACAAAACACATTTTATATTAACAACCTCCATAATAAGTGTGTTTGTCAATCTTAAAAAGAGAAGAAAAAAAACACACACACACAGTGTTAAGCTTTTGTTTTTAAAAGGAGACACGTGAATGTGACCAGCACACAGCTTAAATAAATAAAAAGACAACAAAACAAAAAATTGCAAAACAACACAAATCTACCCATAATAAACGTGTCTAAGAAAATTATTATCAAGACACTAGAATAATACAACAACAAAGACTGCGACGCAAAATATACACTTTTGAAAAAAAATAAATAAATAAATAAAAACACAACCCAGCCTTTCTCAGGAAAAAAGGCAATAAAAACTTACAATATTGAAATGGGGATGTAACAAACAAATACAAAAATAATTTATTATAATTGCTATGGTAAGCAAGAAACAAGAAGAAATAATGTTAAGCCAATAAAACCGACACATACAAACAACTGTCGAACGATTTACATCCATTTGGACTAACCTGGACAAAATACAAAAAAAAAAAAAACAAACAAACCAAATTCAAATTGAAAGGAATTCAAAAATATATATTTTATATTTTGGGGAGGTCACACATAAAAAAAAAATAATATAAACATATTGAAACACTTACAGAAAACTTTATATGAAATATAGGTTTGCGAATATCATTCAACGTTCTGCAAAGATTCTTGAAATTCCTGCATATATCCTTGAATGTCCTGATAATATAATTACAGTAAACTTTATAAGAAATATAGGTCTGCGAACGTTCTGCTAAGATTCTTGAAATTCCCGCAAATATACTTAAATGTCCTGATAATATCATTGAAGGTCTTGCAAACATCCTCGAAAGTTATGAACATATCCTTGAAAGTCCTGTCGATATCCTTGAAAGTCCTGCTTATATCTTTGAATATCATTTAATGTCCAGCGGTTTTTATTGGAGGTACTTTAAGCTAATTGGATATAATCAACGACAACAGAGAGAACATGCATTAGACGCAGCGAGAAACTGTCGTCCCATATTTTTGTCCCCTCCAAATCGAAGTCAACAGAGGCAAGAAGCGTGGCGTCCCTACTCGAAGTCAACAGATGATGCGTGCGTTTCCACGAGCCTTTCCTCCCTTAGTGGAAACTTAATAGAGGAAATGTGCTTTCTCAGGTCGTTTTCCTCCCCATATCGAAGTCAACAGAGGTAGTGTGTCATCGCTGTCCTCCCCCAATCATAGTCAACAGAAGAAGCGTCCCGCTCTAGGACGCTTTCCTACCTTATAGGCAGCTGAATAGTACCTCCAAGCTCGTTATCCTCATTTAACTGCAGTCAACATAGCTAGCGAGCCGACCCATGTCGCTGTCCTCCCTAATTCTAGTCAAGAGAGGAAGGGTGCCATACCAGGTCGTTGTCATTGCACAATCGAAGTCCACAAAGGTATCGAGCCAGCTCAGGTCACTGTCCTCCCCTAATCGAAGTGAACAGAATAATTGTGTCGTCACATGTCGCTGTCTTCGCCTCCTCGACGTGAACAGAAGAAGCTGGCCGCCACATGTCCCTGTACTTCTCTAATCGCTGTCCTATCCTACTGGAAGTTAACAGAAGATGCTTAACATTGTACTCAAATTCAACAGAGGAAACCTAACTTCCCACGTTGCTGTCCTCACCTACTCGAAGTCAACTGAGGAAACGTGTCATTCCAGAAGTCTCTGTCCTCGCCTATAAGAAGTCAATAGAGAAAGAGTGTTATCACAGGTCGTTGTGTCATGGTACTCAAATTCAGGAGAGTAAACGTGCCGTCCCAGGTTGCTGACCTCCGCTTAAAAGCAAATCAACAGAGGAAAAGTGTAGTGACAAGTCGTTATATGAACGAAATGAACGAAAATTTTGTAGACTGAAATCCATTTTTTGGTGATTCGTTAGTAAACTTATTTATACTTCACCCCATTGTGCAGAAGATCAAATATATCTACCTGTTATTTACCTCCATTCAAATATCCAAAGCTCTGTTATATCAATAATGATTTTGCCAAATACATATGAAAAATATATCAGTTTTTAACTTTTTTTCTTCAGAAATCGATTTCTCTTTAAAATTCAATAGAATAATCAACTTTTACGGAAAAAAATTTAAAGTGTATTTTGTCATATAAATTGTAGCTCTATGCATCAATATGTTTATGTGTGTGACCATTTATTCACATAGGCGTTGCTCTGAAAATTAAATGAATTGAATAAATATGGAGTAGATATTATATATATATTTTGGTATGTATTTTCACTACTACAACCACTCATACCAATGGAAATTAACAATTGAGAGGTGAGGTAAGGTTTGGTTTGGTTTGGTTTTGTTGGCAAAAAAAGATATATAAACACTTGAGTCATATGGTGTGGTTAGAACGTGCTATATAAACTATAAAATTGTTTATGTTTGTATCTATATGTGTCGGTAACAATATGCTACAGATATTGTCGTTTTTTTTTTGTTTCAAATTTTTTGCCAACTCTACAATTGTCTATGTATGTGGGTACTTTTTTTCTCTACATCTTTTGTGGTCACTTGGAATATATAAACGTAAAAAGTCATAAATATTATTTAATTGGATTAAAAGCTTAAAAAAATTAAAAAGTTAAATTTATGAAAGTAAAATTACTAAAGGTACGCATAAACTATATCTTATGTATAATATTACAACAAAAATTTTATGAATTTTTAAATAGTAACCAAATTTAAGAAAATTACTAAATTTAAACCAAACTTATTTTAATTCATTTGGTGTGTAAAATCACTAAAAAATTGTTTAGTTTTTTAAATATTTTCTTTAGTTAAAAACAAATCAAAGATTTCCATCTTAAAATCGGAATATAAATGTGTGTACATGATCGTATATGCCCTTGTAATGATCAGAGATGGGCATACATGATCATATACAACTGTGAATAGTTTAGTATACAACCACACGTGATGTGATATACTACCATATATCTTCGGATCAGGAGTTAAATATGATCATATATTTATAACCATATACATACATACAGGTTGGTTGAAGAGTTCCTGCGCTCACCAAGAGATGGCACTGCTAGCTCCAAACCTTTTTTTTCCCAAGTTGATATAACTGTCCTGAGAACACATGCAAAGTTGCAAGTCATTCTGTCAATTCTTTCTTTGTTTACAAGCCATTTGAAGTTGACGTGTCAATGATTTTTTTTAATATGGAAAAAATTGAATATCGTGTAGTCATTAGATTCTTTGTTTTGAAGGGTTTAAAAGTAAAGGAAATTTATGTACAATTGTTAGAAGTATATAAGGAGTCCTCACTTTCAAATCGCACCGTTGAATTTTTGGCTGGTAAATTTAAACGTGGTCGTACCAGCCTTGAAAACGACCAAAAACTGCAACCACAGCAAAAATCATTGAGAAGGTACATAATATGGTTAGTGAAGATCGAAGTCTGACTAAGCGTGAAATTGCTAATGCCATAGGCATCTCAAACGAACGAGTACTCCATATTTTACATGAAGAATGACGTATGAAAAAACTGTTTGGAAAGTTAGTGCCGCACACATTAACAATTCAACAAAAACTGGATCGAAAACAAATTTCTCAGCGTAATTTGGAGCGTTTTAAGCAGAATAAAACCGACTTCTTGCGTCCTTTTATAACTATGGATGAGACTTGGACCTACCACCATTATCCTTAATTGATACAAGAACGTTTACAGTGGACTGAAGCTGGTTGTTCAGCTCCAAAGCAGGTGAAGTCACAACGATCAGCAAAGAAGGTGATGGCATCAGTTTTTTGGGATGCAAAAGGAATTTTGTTGATTGATTATCTTCAGAAAGGTAAAACAATCAACTCTGAATATTACTGCAGCCTTTTGGATCAGCTGGATGAACAAATTCGTGAGAAAAGACCTGGTTTAAAGAAGAAAAAAATAATTTTTCATCAAGACAATGCACCTGCTCACAAAAGTGTTTTTACGATGGCTAAATTCAAAGAATTAAAGTACGAATTGCTTGAACATCCACCGTATTCACCAGATTTGGCTCCCAGTAACTACTATCTCTTCAGAAATCTGAAACAATTCCTTCGTGGAAAGCATTTTTCGTCGAATGAAGAGGCCATAGCAGCCGTAGACGGTTATATTGCAGAGCTTCCGGAAAACCATTACAAGGATGGGATAAAATTATTGGAAGATCATTGGAACAAGTGTATTGAGCTTCTACGAGATTATATTGAATAAAGAAATATATTTCGTAACAAAAACACTATTCTTTCATTTCGAGCGCAGGAACTTTTCAACCAACCTGTATACCACCAAATTTCCAATCTGAATATATATGATCATGTGTGAGATCACGTATGGTCATTTATTGAACTACACATGGACATATATGGTCAAGTATTGCCATACATGGTCGTATAAAATCCCATGCATGGCCATATATGTTCGTATATATATTTGAATGTTCTTATAGGCTTTAAGTTTATAGTAATAGCATTTTCTTTAAAAATATATTAAATTCTTTATCTACTTACTTCGAATAACAAATTAATTAAATTGACCTATTTAATATTTATTTATTTATGAAAAAATATTATTTGTTGTTTTTCTACTTTGAGTATTATGTACATGCATACAAATATAATGCCACCTTATGGCTTTATAAATATTTAATTTTATTTTAAGCACTTTTATGTAATTATACAGGTAATTCAGAAAAATTTCCCCAACTTAGTTGTGATTTTCTGTTTTTTTATTTAAAGCAAATTATTTCTTGAAATAATAGGTGACTCCAAAATATCAGTATTGTAAGATTTCTGCCACTAACAAATTTAAATTTATTAACCATTTTCCGCGTTGACTATTTTGAAGGAGCGAAGATATTAAATTTTTCTGGAAACTCAATATCGAGCGATAAATTGACGTTACTCAATGGTAAACGTTTTTATGATTTATTAATTTTTATCTTTATAACTTTATAATTATTAATTTTTATTTTCCTTTTTAAATTCTCTATATTTTAATCACTCTTTAATAAAAAAATATAAGGGATTGCTTTAAAAAAATAATTTAAAAAAATCTCAACTGAGGGAACATTTTTTCTGAATTCCCTGTATATATAAAACTAATTTTAATTAATTATCCGCAACATTAAACATAAGTCAAACACATTATATTTTGATGTACTCAAAGAAAATAAACAATTATAAATTGACAAAACAAATCAATTGAAAAATAGGTCATCTTAATATACACTTAAATATTAATTATTTTAATATAATTTATGTTAATATTAATTAAGTACACTCAATATCAATTAATGTACACTCAAAGGAATTATTGAATAAAAGTAAAAGTGTTATGTTGAATTAATTAAAATTGAATTTTTTTCTTTGACATTTTTAGTATAGAAAGGATCTAAATTTTGTCCTAAATGTAAAATTTTATGTTTTCTCTTTCTAAAAATAGAAATTCATATAATTCCTTTTTGTTTTTTTACCAAAATTATTTCTATGTATACAAAATAATTTCAATAAGAATTACAAGAAATTATTGAAATATACATACACACAAAGCCAATAAAAATACAGTGCGTTCATAAATGATAGCACCTTTGTTAATCTGTGAATCAATAAAATTTTGACTGTGCAATCTATATTTATGATCCCTTAATGGAAATTATGTTAATATATTTGCCTTTCCAAAAATAAATTTATATTGCACAAAACTCGCATTAACTAAAAATACAGTTATTAAAATCTCTTACATCGCAATACCTATTACATTAAAGCGTTCAAAACAAACCTCAAAAGTATTTTTTTCTAACTTTCGTGAGTTAAAAATTAATGGTTATTTCAAAAGACTTTCTATTGTTTTCACTTTTGTCGATTATTAAACAATGGTAGAAAATAAACAACAAAATGGGTTGAATATATTGAAAAATCAGTAGTCCTTTTGTTATGAAATTCTTTTTTTTTATCAATTTAGTGTTTTAAGTGGACTTGGCAAAACTGTTAGAAAAAATAAATCTAAAATTGCCAAATCAAAAATTACAAAAAATCCCAAATACTCCAAAACGAGGAAAAAAATATAGTTTTCTGTGTGCCGTCTATTTTAGTGAATAAATAAAATAATATACCAAAAAAATTCATACGTAAATTCTGAATTTACGGTCAATTTTTGGTGAGATTTTTTTCAATAAAATAATAAAAAAAACCTTGCATTACTAACGTATGTGTATTTATTGATATTAGTCGTTACTCATTCGTTTAGCAATACAACATATTTAAGTGGTAATTTAGTGAAGAATTTTCATGTACAAAAGGATGCTCAAAAAAAATGTGAGCTTTTGACCATTCCCGCCCCTGGGAATGTTAATTTTGTTGTAAAACCACGTATTGCAAAAAATTAGGATAATCAGACATCGGAAAAAGGTGCCACATCGGCCCTAAAATTTTAAAACTGCATTACAAGAGGAAAATATGACATTTTATTAATTTTCTAAAAAAAATTTAATATTTTAAAACGAGTTTGAATTAAGCTGATTAAAAAATTGTAGTTTACAGTAAATTATCTTTCTAATAAGGTTATAAAAACCAAAATCAGTTGAAAAACAGCCAAGTTATTAAAACTTCTCTTGGCAATTAATGCGTCACAGACCATTTGATCAACAAATTCGATAACAAATTTTAAAATTTAATGAAATTATTTACGACAGCAACATTTTTGGATTATTTTAATTCCAATGGACTTAGATGAGAAGTGTTTTTCATCTTGTGGTTTGCTTACTTTTTTTAAATTAATTTCATACACGATAGATCAGAATTTTCAACACTGGTTTAAAATTTCTAATTTTAAAGTTTTAAAAATTTTTTTTAAAGAAATTTTAAAATCGCTAAGATTCGACTTTAATATTTTATTAAGCACATATAAGGGATTAAAAATTAAAAAAAAAAATTGCAGGTATTATGTTTTTTGTTTATAGATTTTCACCCCAGCAAAATAAGAGCTGAAGAAGATGTAGTAAAAGCACTATATCTTTTATATCCAAAGCTGTGGAAACTTCGGTGAATAATAAATAATTTTAACATTTGCGTGTCATTGGGAGAAAGTAGTTTGTTTATGCAACTCGTTGCTGTGAAAAATCGATGATCAGATGGACTTTTTCATTAGTTTACGGAAGTTGATAAATATAGGGAAAATAAAATAAATATAGGGAATGGCTCCATTTTAAAGTTAAAAATCTGATTTTAAACATGCCAAGAATTATTATTCCCACCAAGACAAAGTGGATATCACTGGCATGCAAAATATGTTCAGGAATTAATCTTTCATGGACCAACTAAATAATTTTATTTTTTGTTTGACTACAGTTATAAATTCCCAGCAAAATAAATTCTGAGGAAGAAGCAGTTAAACACTACATCCGAAGTTGTGAAAATTTCGGTGAATCATTAATGATTTTAACATTGGCGTGTCATTGGGAGGCAGTAGTATGTTTCGGTGCTATGAAAAATCGATGAGCAAATGGACTTTTTCTTTAGTTTACGGAAGTTGCTAATATAGGGACTACAAAAAAAATATAGGGAGTGGCTTTTTTTTAAGTTATAAATGTGATTTTGAACACGCCAAGAATTTTTATTGCGACCAAGACAAAGTGAGTATCACTGGTATGGAAAATATGTTTTCAATAAGGCATTTAATGACTGCAGGAATTAACCATTTATGGACCAACTAAATAATTGTTTTTTTACTAGTAGGGGTTATTATCAACATTTTGGAAGTTGTTTCAAATGACTTCTTTCAAATCGAAAAATTTGCACTATTAACGTCTTTGGATGTTCTGAAAAAGAGATTCATAAAGAATAACATCCATTTTATTTTGCGCTGTTGTTATAAATAAATAATAAATATTAAAATTAAAAAATTAAATTAAAAATACAAATATATAAGCTTTTTAATGTAATTGTTATAAAAATGTTATCCTCATTACTTCATTTAAAGGGGTTAAAATCAACATTTTGGGAAGTTGTTTAAAATAACTTCTTACAAATCGAAAAATTTGCACCATCAACTTCTTTAGATGTTCTGAAAAAGAGATTCGTAAAGAATAACAACCATTTTATTTTGCTACGATGTATTTTTAAAGATTCCATTACAGCGCGTGAATTTTCGCCTTTCGGTGTTTTGACTTCGCCAGCCAGATCTATCGATTTGAGTGCATAGGTCCACTTTCTTTAGCGTTAGTTTAAGTCATTGGTGTACGCGAATAAGCCCCTTACCTTAAGGAGGAGTTAGTGAACAGCATTCAATCTAAAATTTAAAATGTGGCACCATAATTGCTGCGCATAGTCCAAAGAGCCTAAATATGCATCAACTCATCAATGATTAATTTAATTGTAATAAAAATTAGTAATATAAAGCTGAGAAAATAAAAGAACAAAAAACTGTACACATTCAGTTTTTTGCTGACGCTCACAGAATATGAATTTTATAAAAATTAAAGTCCACCAGTTTAGATACTTTCCTTGTGAGTTTTGTATAATGAAAGTAATTAAACACCCAAAAGCCAAACGTGCGGGAAGGAGCACGCAGACGAAAATAGTTGGAGCAATTATATTACAAGATAATCATATATTTTTGCGATTATGATTGTGCCAACCATAGTCGTAATATAATAAAGTTATCTTATTATGATAATAAAATAACCATAATTTTACCATAATATGGTCCCTACAGTTATATTATGATTCGAAACTATGAGAAAGTTTTTAAGAATATTTCTTAGAAAAAATTTGATATTAAAAACTTTTTCAAGAAAATTTCCCTGATTCTATGGACATATTTAAAGCAAAATATTTTAAACAAATTTTACAATTTAAAGGACATTTAGTCTCGATATTTTTCTTTTAGAAAAAGTCTTTATAATCTAAGAATATTTCTACTACTAAAAGTCCCTTTCAGGACGAAAAGTCCTCAAAATCAAAGAATTTTTTATTTGACCTTTCTTAGAATGTAAGTCCTTTTTGTAGAATATAGGAATATTTATCTAAGCAACAGTATGCATAATCTGAGAGTTTTACTTTAAGGAAAAGTCAATAGAATCTAAAAAAAAATTAGAAATACTATCAGAAAAACTTCTAAAAATCTAATATTTTTTATAATGCTATCTTTTCATATAGAACAACACTTTTTCTATTAAAAAAATTATTTTATTAACATTCTGAGTACTTTTTCCATAGGCAAGTTGTTATTTTATTTAGAAATAAATTAATAAACATATTTAAAAAAAAAACAAGTAAGAGCGGCTAAATTCGGCTATGCCGAATCTTATATACCCTTCACCATGGTTGGGAAAAAACTGAAGTTTATATATGGACATACATGGAATGGACAGATTTATATACGGAGTCCTTTAAGAGGAAATTAACCATTTAGTTTGGTGATAAAACTTGGACTCGGGAAGATTTATGGTTCCAGAAAATAGGTATTTAAAACAAATTTATGTTTTGGGCGTAACTTTTTGTATCTGAACCGATATTTCCGACTTTTTCAGCAAATATGTTATTCTAAAGATTTTCGATCTTTTGCTATATAAGACGTATCCATAGGTCATATTACAGGTCTAGAATAATGTTTGTTGTTTGTGTATAAAAGGTGAAGAGGTGAAAGAAAAGAATTTCAACAAATCGTTAAAAGAAATCACTAGAACTGCATGTGTATTATTTCTACAAAAACGTTTGATTTAGCTGGCAAATTTGCATTTGGGATTTTATTTCGCTTTTTTATTAAAAATATTTTTAATTTCTTTAGCTTAATTTTAGAAATTTGAAGGAAAATAGTTTATACATTTTTTTTTTTATAAATTATTATAAGTTATGACTTAAAATAGTTGCACTCAAAGGGAAAATATGTATAAAATTTTCTTAATATGTGAGAAATAAAATGGTTTAAAAATCTTTTTATAAATTTTTTTAAATCGTTTGTATTTTGTTTGTATCAGAGGGTTTTTATTTATGGATTATTTAATTATTAATATAAAATTTTATTTAAATTAATTATTAAAGTTTAAAAAAAACAAAAATAAACAAAAAAAAAAAAAGTCTTAAGAAAATAATAAAAAAATGTACAAAAAAAAAGTGAATTGACCGGGATTCGAACCCGCGGCCTTAGAGAAAAAAAGTATTGGTGACATAGCGTCTAGACAACTGAGTCAATAGAGGTACATATATAAAAGTCTTCGTTCATTAGAGATTTGTTTAGTTTTTATTTAAATAACAAACCTTTGTATGTGTTTGTTGTTTGTGTATAAAAGGTGGAGATGAAAGAAAAGAATTTTAGCACATGGATGTGTTTGTTAAGCGTAAAATTCTACATACATATTAATCAAGGGGATTTTACCGAAAAAATTTGAGGAAGTCTTGGTTTTTTGCTAATATCTCAGCCATTTATAAACCGATCTGTCTGATTTTTAATAGCAAACAGAAATGGATCACATGTAACAGAAATAACAAGTCCTCATCACGTCTGGGTTCTTCGGAAAACCCATTTCAACACACAGACGGACAGACGGACATCGTTAAATCAACTTCGCTCTTCATAAGGACCCAGAATATATATACTTTATAGGGTCTAAGATCAATATGGTAGAAATTACAAACGGAATGACAAACTTATATATACCCTTGCACCTGTGGTGAAGGGTATAATATATTATTGTGTGTGTTGAAAAGGCTTATAAAATCATTATATTGAACCTTTTTTACAA
>OX456526.1:18788370-18823370 GCA_949748255.1 Eustalomyia histrio
CAAACCTGATTTTGGCAGGGGGGTTATGTAGGGGCGCTTGTAGCATAACATTTTCAATTAAATAATTTTCAAATATTAGTTTTATGTTAAAGTCACAATTGCTTTCCCTTTCAAAATTATAACTCAGTGATAATGCAGTTCACTTTATACCGTAGATTTGAGAGCAATTATTTTTTTTTGCTTTTTGCATATGTTTTAAAATTGAGTGGTGTGTATGCGACTTTAGTATTAGTGGTAACTGAACTAAGGCTGAATTAGCGTTTATTTTCCAAAAATTTTGGCGTTCTAAATTGGGTATAAATACTAATTTATGCCTATAGATCGGCCATTTGTTGTCTGCTGCCATATTGCTGCTGAAATTAAAAATTAAACTTCAAATATTTTTTTTTGCAAAAAGTCTGGATATTTCACAAAGAAGTGAGTTTTTCAATATAATTTTTATTGACATTCTCTCAAGTAAAAATATATATAATAATCCAATAGACTTTTTGTTGGTTTGGTGAAGGCAGCAATAAGACAAAAAAAGGAGCAGGAAAACATTAGGTAGACCCCTAATACAGAAGGTAAGTTATACACACTCCTATAGGAAAAAATATGCAAAAAACTAATTACCTCCTCTTAATACAGAAGAAAAAGGAATTCCTTCAGATCAAAGAGGTTTTGACTAAGGGCAAGCTTGCCGAACAATTTTTCTTGGGCCAGGGAAACCCTCAACGGAAACCCTTATGTCGGTGTCATCATGGGAACCGGACATCTTTACCGCATCATTATTCAACAAAAAGTGAAAAGTGGTGTTTTTTTTGGTTAAAACATATATAAAAAAAAAATTTCAGAAACAAAAATATTAATTAAAAAACAAACCATAAAAAATAATATAGGGAAAAAATTAGTAAAAATACTTTTATTTAAATAAGTGCCGCCAATATTAATAATCAGTGCAAAAATCACTAAAAAAAAAAGAAAAATAAAAAAAAGAAAACAATGTGCAAACTCTAATTAAATAGCAATGTTATTTTAAAGAAAAAATTAAAGGTACATTGTCATATAAAATTACTGACTAAAGTGTAGGGGGAAAAAAAAAACTTTCAAAAAAATTACAAATAGAGGCAAAAATTTATTTCTTATTCTGCTGATCATCGTCATCCATCAGAAAGGAGTCCAGCGAAAGATCTTTCGACGTGGGAACCCAAAACATTGTAAGTTAAATTTTTTATTGTTTTTATTTGTATTTATACAACTAAAATATCATATGGTCAGAAAATCTTGTTAAAAAGGGAAAAAAACAAAAAAAACACTGCATTGTTATTAAGATAACTTAAATGAAGAAAATTAATGAGCATATGATATTTTAAATTTTAACCTGTGATACCGGGAAAATAGTAGCACCTTTCGATCGGGTATTAAATTTCATAAAATGTAAGGATTATATTTCTGGCTTAAAAAAATATCCAAGTTATACGCGATTTTCTATAATTCAATTTTGCGTGATTCCGTCGGTATTTTATAAAAGAACGTTTAAATAAAAGGCTTTGCTTGTACGTTGTAAAATCTAAGTAACAATATCAACCAAGGACAGTAATAGTTACCATTTTTTTATATCGGTGATCGGCACGGTGCATACATCCTCGCCTGGGAACCCGGTGAACCTGGGTTCGAATCCGCGTGACGGAGAATAAACTTTTTTTATATCTCTTTTTTCTACATTTTTTTTATTCAAGAGTGTCTTTTTACATTTTTTATATAAAAGTTAAAATTTTTTTGTCTTTGGTAAAAATAAGTTGGTTTGTTATATATTGGATAAGGAAAGCAACCAATATCAGAGTTAAAACTAACTTTCATCTATTGCTACACTGAAAGTATTATTTACATGATATTATTTTTTTTTTAATCGTCTTATAAATATTTTTTTAATTTTATTTCTCTATATTTTTACAAAAATCGCCCGGTATAATTCTTTGAGTGTACATAGATCACCATATACTTGGGAAAGGTTATTTTTAGCTTTGCATGCAATTCCTTCTGACTATAATAATACGGTATTACAGTGAAGCCCGCTTATAGCGAACACCGGAGATGACGTTTGTTACAGGATTTTTTTTTTGAACCACTAGTCATGGAAAAATTCTTTAAGCAAAATGACTTAAAAATTTAGTAATTTCAATAACAGAGAAGGAAAAGAAAACAAATTCGGAAATTTAAATGATTTTATTTTTTTTACCAATAAGTTGCCTGATCTTTCGAGTTCGTTGTAATCAAGCTTCACTGTACTTATTTGTTTGAGTTTGGTGACTTACATCCTTCTAATAATAGCTACGCATGTTTACCTTGTGTAATCCTCGCTAGTGGTACCTGTTGAGATATTGCGACTTATAACGTACGTGCAAGCATAGCATAGAGCGAAGGTGTGTGGTTAGAAATCCAGGCGTTCCGGGTTCGAGTCGCGTCTCGGCCTAGATGTTTTTTTTGGATTTTTTTTATATTTTAATTCAATAAACATTATTTTTTTTATTTCAAAATATACACCCGCCAACAAAAGTTTTTTATAATTTTTTTTGTGTACCTAAATTAAAAAAAAAAAATAAAAAAAAAAAAAATAATATTGCACATTTTTAGTCAACATATTAACTCGTATATATATTGGTATTTATATTTATCATATCCGAACGGGATATTTTTTTTTATAGATTTTAAATATCCGAATTGGATTTAAATTTTTTTCCAGCATTTTTTTTTATTGATTTTTGCACCCTCGCGTTAAATTTTTCTTGCATTAATTTAATTCTTTAAAATTACAAATTTCTATATAATTTCTAATTTAATTTATATTTCTACTGTTAATTAATATACTCTTTCTTTTTATTCCGCATGAATTATTTTTTTGTTAAATAAAACCATTGAGTATTTGAAAATGAAATTCTAAAACGTTTGTTATGATTTCTGTCTAGCTGATCGGATAGTTTAGTTTACCTATGGGATCATGCATAAAGTTATCGCCTTTCACAGCATGATCATGGTTGGGTGGGGATAAAGCCGTGTAAACATCTAGACACGCATACAGTCAACAATTTTAACTTCCGAATTTTATAAGAATTCTTTGTCTTCCGTTATTTCCGTTTCCCTTATTTCTCTGTCTATCTCTTTCTAAAGATTACAGCATGCAAAATTTAAATAATAAACTCTGTAGTTTTGCCATTAATTTTCACGAGGACGTAGCACCGAACTCCCCCATTGGCCGACGAGCCAGAAGCCGGAATTACAGCATGCTACCGCTACAGTCTGTCGCGATAACCTACCTGTGGTCATATTTTGTAAACGTTACATGCTACATCTATCGAAACAAAAGTAATAAAATATAAATTAAATTAAATCATATACCACTTTATTTAATAAACAGCCGTGTAAATGAAACAGTGTCCATACTGGAGTGAAGTGAAAAATAATTGTTATATATTTTAATTTGATGAATTTTGCAATAAAATTTTAACAGTGTTAAGGGAAAAGAGTCGAAGATCGAAAATTTCTATAACAAATTTTTAGGGATAGCATTCCCCTAAGTGTTTCTTAATAAACCCATAAGTGTTGTGATACCTATTAGCCAGTCGCGGTCAGCTTTATTTGCCTGTCATTGACACTTCATCATACACATTGAATTTATTTTGAATTAATGCAGTTATATGTCAATATTTGAACAGTTGCGCACAAAGTCACAAAGTCGGTTCTGTTAAAATCAGTTCAGTATTATGTCAGCTTTGCAACAGTCGCGGGATTAGGGTTTTCGCCACCGATTGACATTCTTTTATACACTGCAAAATTTGTTGAAACAGTTCCGTGTTCTGTTATTATTTCAACTATAACAGTCCTAATTTTCTTAGTCCACATTGGTGTTAGTATGTTCATTTCTCTTTAGTTACATAATATATATCCAGAAAGAACCAGTCAATATTCTGCCACCATTTCAATATTTGGGCCACTGGTTATTTTACAGCAATTACCACTTTTACAGACACTGAATTATATTTTACACCAGCTTTGTGACATGTCCCTCATTTATCTATCACAGATTTATCAACTTGGATCAATCGACCCTTCATTTCAAATAAACTTATATTGCACAAATTTCGCATTAATTAAAAATACCGTTATTAAAATCTCTTACATTGCAATAACTACCACATTTAAGCGTTCACATTGTTACATACAAATTAAAAAAATTTCAATTTAAAAAACAAACCACAAAAGTAGTTTTTTTTTTAACTTTTGTCAGTTAAATATTGATTGTTATTTTAAACGACTTTCTATTGTATTTACTACTTCTATTGTATTTACTACTGTCGATTATTAAAAAATTATTGCAAGTAAACCACGAAGTGGGCTGAATATAATGAAAAATCAGTAGTCCTCTTCGTTATGAAATTTATTTAAATCAATTTAGTGTTTTAAATGGACTTGGCAAAACTGTTAGAAAAAATAAATCTTAAATTGCAAAAACAAAAATTCGAAAAATTACAAAAAATCTAAAATACTCCAAAACGAGGAAAAAAAAATAGTTTTCTGTGTGATGTGTAGACCATATATTTTAGTGAATAAATAATATACTAAAAAAAATCATACGTAAATTCTGAATTTACGGCCAATTTTTTGTTGAGATTTTTTTAATTAAATATTTTAAAAATATCTTGTATAATTAACGTATGTGGATTTATTAATATTAGTGAAGAATTCTCATGAACAAAAGGATGCTCCAAAAAAAAAAAAAAATGTGAGCTTTTGACCATTCGCGCCCCTAGAAATTTTAATTTGTTTGTAAAACCAAGTATTGCAAAAAAATTAGGATAATCAGACATCGGGAAAAGATGCCACATCGGCGCTAAAATTTTAAAACTGGATTACCAGGGAAAACATGACGTTTTATTAATTTTCTAAAAAAAATATTATTTTATAACGAATTTGAATTAAACTGATTAAAAAATTGTAGTTTACAGTAAATTATCTTCATAATAAGGCAATAAAAACCACCTTAATTAAACTCCTCAAGACGTCACAGACCACTTGATTAACAAATTCGATCACAAATATTAAAATTTAGTAAAATTATCTACAACAATAACATTTTTGAATTCTTGTATTCCAACGGACTTATATGAAAAGTATTTTTCATCTGGTATTTTGCTAACTTCTTTTAAATTAATTTCATTAACCATAGATCAGAATTTTTAACACTGCTTTCAAATTCCTAATATTAAATTAAAAAAAATTTTTTTAAAGAAATTTTAAAAAGCAAAGATTCGACTTTAAGGTTTTATTAAGCATATGTGCTTAAGGATTAAAAATTAAAAAAAAAAATTGCAGGTATTATTTTTTTCGTTAATCGATTTCCACCGTTGGGGTCTATAGACCCCCCCCCAAAAAAAGAGCTAAGGAAGAAGTAATAAAAACACTACATCTTTTAAACCCGAAGCTGTGGAATCTTCGGTGAATTATTAATGATTTTAACATTTGAGTGTTTGCTTATGCAACTCGGAGCTGTGAAAAATCGATGATCAGATGAACTTTTTTCATTTGTTTACGGAATTTGATAAATAAAGGGACAACAAAATAAATATACACCCATAGAAAAGATTGGTTGCAATTTAATTAATAAAGCAAAAATGTTGTATTTGGAATTAAAAAAAGGGAAAAGAAACTAAAAATCAATTCTATTATTTAATTACAGGTATTTCCAATCATCTTTAAAAATAAACTTCGTTTCGTATTTGCGTGCGGTGGAAGCAACCATTTATTTAGTGAATATATTATAGTTTCCGAGTTCAAATTCCGGAAAAGGCAAACATTTAAAAAATAAGTTTTTTAATTACAATAAAATATTCAAATGTTTAAATGGCAAATATATCAGAGAAAATTAAAATTAGTTGTGGTGCAGTAAGGAAGAGTGTGAACTATGAATCTGATTACCCAGGTTCAATACCGAAAAAATTTAAAAATAATTTTTTTTTTTAAATAAAATATTGTGGAACGTAATAATATTTCTGTGGAATATAAACAATAAATTGTACAACTGGTTATTGTCTTTCACAACTAAAAATATAATTTAATATGAAGGCAGTTATCGTAACCGCCAGAATTCGATTGGCAACAAATTCGGTGGCCATAATTGATACTGTTTTCTGGGTGTAGGGGGTGGCTACATTTTAAAGTTCAAAATCTGATTTTGAACACGCCAAGAATTATTATTCCGACCAGCACAAAGTGGATATCACTGGCATGCAAAATGTGTTTTAAATAAGGCATTAAATGACTTCAGAAATTAATGTTTTATGGACCAACAAAATAATTTTATTTTTTGTTTGATTATAGTTATAAATTGTTATAAATAAATAATAAATATTAAAAATTAAAAAATTAAATTCAAAATACAAATATATAAGCTTTTCAATGCAATTGTTAAAAAAATTTTATCCTCATGACTTCATTAAAAGGGGTTAATAAAAACACTTTGGGAAGTTGTTTAAAATAACTTCTTACAAATCGAAAAATTTGCACCATCAACTTCTTTGGATGTTCTGAAAAAGAGATGCGTAAAGAATAACAATCACTTTATTTTGCTGCGATGTATTTTGAAAGATTCCTTTACAGAGCGTGCATTTCCGCCTTTCGGTGTTATGACTTCGCCAGCCAGAGCTATCGATTTGAGTATATCGGTCTAATTTCTTTGGCGTTAGTTGAAGTCATTGGTATACGCGAATAAGCCCCTTACCTTGAGGAGGAGTTAGTGAACAGCATTCGATCTGAAATTGAAAATGTGGCATCACAATTGCTGCGCATAGTCAAAAGAGCCTAAATATGCATCAACTAATCAATACTTAATTTAATTAGAATAAAAATTAGTAAAATAAAGCTGAGAAAATAAAAGAACAAAAAACTGTACATATTCAGTTTTTTGCTGACGCTCACAGAATATGAATTTTATAAAAATTAAAGTCTACCAGTTTGGATACTTTCCTTGTGATTTTTGAATAATGTAAATAATTAAACACCCAAAAGCCAAACATGCGGGAAGGAGCACGCAGACAAAAATAGTTGGATCAATTATATTACAAGATAATCATTTATATTTGCGATTATGATTGTGCCAACCATAGTCGTAATATAATAAAGTTATTATATTAAGATCAAAAAATAACCATAATTTTACCATAATATGTAGGGACAGTTATATTATGATTCGAAACTATGAGAAAGTTTTATAAATTTAAGAATATTTCTAAGAAAAAAATTGATATTAAAAACTTTTTCAAGAAAATTTCCCTGATTCTATGGACATATTAAAAGCAAAATATTACAAACAAATTTTAAAATTTAAAGGACATTTAGAGTCTCGATATTTTTCTTTTAGAAAAAGTCTTTATAATCTAAGAATATTTCTACTACTAAAAGTCCTAAGAATCTAAGTCCCTTTCAGGACGAAAAGTCCTCAAAATCAAAGAATTTTTTTATTTGACCTTTCTTATGCATGGTTTTCACTATGTCATTTTTAATGCCAATTTGTCCAAATTATTGGCAGTTGTATGAAAACGCGTTGTCATCTAAGTTTGCAGTCAGTTATGCACACGAACTGCCGCCTAAAATGACAGACAAATGAAAACGTCAAATTTCAGTTTGTCAACAGATATGGCAGCATTTTTTTATCTAAATAGAGTTGACAACAAGTTGTAAATTTTTTTTTGTTTGACGATCGCAAAGCTGGTTTTTGCTGGAAAAATTAATTGCAATGGAAATTTTTTAAATAAAAAATGAAATGGTAATGTAATAACACAAAACGCCGCACTAGCTATAGCCATTTGTTTCTTTTTTATAATTTTTAATTTTTTTCCACTTTTTATTGAACACAAATTAATATTTTCTGATCAGCTGTTCGCTCGCCTCATCATATTTGACCTTTGTAATGAAAACGGCGTGTCAGTCAACTGACACCAAAATTTGACATAAGTTTTTGACACGCTCTGCTTTATCGACTTATTGTCAGTTTTTAAGATGTAATGAAAACGCATATGACACAAAATGACGAGAATTCATTTGAGTCAGTTTTTGTTGTCAGTTCATATGACATAATGAAAACTAGGCATTAGAATTTAAGTTTTATTTTTGTAGAATATGTGAATATTTATTTAAGCAACAGTATGCAGAATCTGAGAGTTTTGCTTTAAGGAAAAGTCAATAGAATCTAAAAATATAATTACTATCAGAAAAATTTCTAAAAATCTAATATTTTATATAATGCTATCTTTTCGTATAGAACAACACTTTTTCTATTAAAAAAATTAATTTATTAACATTCTGAGTACTTTTTCCATAGGCAAGTTGTTATTTTATTTAGAAATAAATTAATAAACATATTTAAAAAAAATATATTATTGTGTGTATTGAAAAAGCTTAAAAATATAAAATCATTATATAGAACCTTTTTGACAATGAATTTCTTCTATTGATTAGTTTAAATTATTATTTTATTACATTTTATTAAAATAAAACATCTCATGTGATATTAATCAGAAGTTTTCTTACCACAGTATGGTTACAGCCAATCATGTTATAAAATAGAAAGTGTCAATTATGAAATAATAAAATAATTACTGGTGATGCTAGCGAACATGTTGATGGTTAGAACCCATCTATAAAACAAAAATTTGATTGTGACAACTATACCTGACTGCAACAGGAATAATATAGTAGCAGTGATAATGTTACAACCATATTTTTTCTCTGCATTTGATATGTTGGAACTATATTTTGTCTTTAGATTAGTGCTAACTGGTTTACTGTAAACTTTTCATTATTCTCGTAAAATCAGGTTTTGTTGATATAAACTTTTGTTTTCGATATCAGATCACTAAACTCATAGCAATACATGCAGCAAAAGATGAAATTAATGTGAAAACAACAAAAACTTTTGTAAAATAAACAATTTTTTCGTTTATTTTACAAAAGTTTTTGTTATGTATTTTAGAATTTTTTATTATCAAAGTATATACAAATATAAATTATAAAGCTTATTCATTCACCCATAGAATTATTTTTTAATTATAAAGATCTAAAATTATATGCAATAATCAAAATTTTAGCAAAACATTAGGAAAGGTTTTCCAAAATTTTTTTTGGTGGAATTAAAAAAAGTGCTATGAAAATGTTATTAAATTCAAATGCTATATTTTTGATTTGAAATGACTAACTTTGTTTAAAATATTTTTAATTTTTTATTCCATAGTTTTTCTATTTACTAACTTTATTTCAAAGACAAGATACACCATAAACTACTTAAGAAAATGCAAGGATAGAAAAAAATGTACAATGAAAAGGTGAATTTTTATGTTATTTGTACAAAAGATATTTTACTACTTAATTTCTTAAGAAAATTTTATTTTTAAAACTGTTTAGTAAAACTTATTAAATAACATCAAAATTGTTGTTCATTTTTATATAAAAACTGGATTTTATAAGCAAATTGAATTGTTTTTTTTTCCATATAAATTTATCACTTTCTATCAAAATTGTTATTTCTATATTCTTTAATTAACATATATACATTAAGAAAAGTATAATTTAGAATATCGTTGCAAATTTGAGATTAGAAGGGATAAAGGCTAAAAAATCACTTGAAATTATGAATGACGGTAGTGTAAAATGGTTTTAAAAGCTAGCACTTAACTAACATTCTAAACCCACCCCCACCCCCAAAAAAAATAAATAAATAAATAATCCTTAATATAAAAATATAATTTCCTTTCTACTCCCCCAAGTACTTTCTAACCTTTTGCAAAATCATAGCACTGTTTATATTAAATTATCACCACTAATTGAAAATTTTCAAATCAAAATGTAAAATCATATTTACAGGAATCGCTTTAACACTTTAATTTGCTTAAATAAAATATAATTTAATTATATTTACCTTTGGTAGAGAAACAAAAATTTCATTAACTCCTTTGCCAAAGTGTCTTAGATTGTGTTTGCTGTATGCTGTATATGGTATATCCCCCTGCATACAAATATGTATAAAAGGAAACTTAAGATAATGTCTTATTTTTCTTATTCTTCTTTAATATTATTATCATTTTTTTTATTGTAATTTCTTTCATTAATAAAATGCTGTACTACTACTTTTGCACAACATTTGCTTTCATTGAATGCTTAAACAGTGTTATACCAACTAACACTTGCTTATGTAGTGACAAAAGAAATACAAGAAGAAGAACAAGTCCTTGTTAAATAATCACCAATATAAAAAGCGAAGGTAAATTAAGTTTATTATTACGTTGGTAACATCAAAAGGACTTTTTAATTTTTTAAAAGGTGGTTTAAATTTTAATCGGGCTATTTATCTCAAAAAAAATTGTTAGGTTATCCAGTCCTTAAATATAGATATTTCTTAATCATACATTTCCATGAATTTTTATATTTTTATATGTGGCACACGTGGCGTATGAGCGTTATTGAAATATGGTAATTCAAATTGCGTATACGCATTGTAAATCAAATGCTGCTACCATTTGCAACTGAATTTATACAATAACCACTTCAAGGCTTCAAAGCAACTTGCAAATTAGTTTGTTATACGCGATTTTCTTATTTTAACCGGGGTCAAATTAGTTTAATCTTTTTTATTATTCACAAAATATTTAATATTTTTTCAACGAACATTTACAAAAATGGTTCAATCTTTTCGTAAGATTTTCTAATTTTTCTATTTCAAATTATTTAAAATAAAAAATGTGAAGGATATATTACAAATTTTGTGGGACTATCAAAAAACGGTTTGCTAAAATTCAACAAATTATTTTGAATAAAAACTACACCAACAGAAAACTCTGTAAAACTTTTTATTAAACTTAGTAAAAATAAGTTCAAAAGGCCCTTTAGTAAAAACTGAATCTGTTAGATATACGAAATTTTTGTACTGTTACAACATTATTCTGAACTAGACTATAAATACATTTTCATACATATAATAACAAGAAAATATTTTAAATAATTCAGTTTTTTTAAGATTTTGGTTAATGCTAATGTATGATTTATTCTCTGATGCACCCGATTTTTTGGAGACTTTACTTCATGCCCATCTCTAGGAATCCGTCTCTGGGTTTGTTCAATCGATCTGGAGAGAAGTAAATGTGGTTTTCATATCTTCAGCGGTAAAGAAGCTTTTGGAACATTAAATCAGGAAGTTGTACCTCAAATGCATACCGATTCATCGTATTAGCAAGGAAAATCCACTGAGGCTCACTGAAATTGAAAAATCATTGGAGGCGTAATAAATCACCCTTTGTGTTCACACAGGTAAAACAACATGATTTCAACATAATCACTGCCACTATATTATACTTGCTGTATTTGAGTATGGTTGTCACAATTAAGTTATTGGTTTATAAATTGGTTCTAACCATCAAAATGATCGCTACCATTATTATTATATTAAATATTTTATTATTTCATGATTGCCACTTTCTATTTTATAACATGGTTGGCTGTAACCATACTATAGTAACACAAGTTCTGACTATGAATAAAATATGATAATTACGGAACTATAAAATATCAGCATTTAATAAATAATTATAAATTAAAAAAAACATGACTGACATTTGCAGTCATAATTCTGTATTGTTTTCATAAAAAATTGTTTAAGTACTGTCAACCATGCAAAAATGATAATATATACGATCATTTTCATTCATAATTTTTAAAAATGTCTTAAATTGTACATTAAACATTATAATTAACAGTAATCAATTCATTATTGAAAAAATTTTAAGTTCTTTTCAATTAAACCAAATATACATTTTTTTTTAAACAAAATACTAGAATTTTAGAAATCCTGATATAAATATTTTTAGATTCTATGGACTTTCGCTTAAATATTAAAATTCTCAGATTGTGTAAACTGTTTTTTAGGAAACAATTTATATATCCTTTAAAAAAAAGGTTGGATTCGAAATAATTTCTTTGAATGATTTTTTCTAGTAGAAAAATTCTTAGATTCAAAGCACTACATATCTTAAAAAAAGTTCGAAAAATGCCCTTAGAATACAAAAATTTTTTCTATTAAATAAAGTCCATAGAATCAATCTATGTTTTTTTATTAAAAAATATTTGATGCTCTTCGAATATGATTGCCTCAACCATGTTTTTTTCTGCGTGCTTTCATTGACGTACAGGATACCTTCGATAATATGTCATATGATTACGAAGGGCATTTCTGCAATTATCATAAAATAAACCATTGAAATAATAACATCCAGTGTCATTTCATAAGACTTAGGTTGCTCATCTAGAATCATAGATGCCACAAGGGTCTGTCCACAGTGGGGTGTTTTGTAGCCTCTACTTTGGACTCTAGTAATTGATAAGTAACTTGAGGAACATAACGATCCTGGGATAAGTGGCAACAGGCTATGAGCTACCATCATATAGTGTCAGGTAAAGGTAAACCCTTTCAAGACGATCCTGATACCTTTCACCAAACCGATAAAGCTCAGTTTGGTGGAGGCGACGTTTAATCGCACTACCGTTGAAAGGAATCGAACCCACAACCTTCAGTGTAACAGCTCAGCGCGCTAACCATTACACCAAGACGCCCACAGGTTCACGAATAGAATAATAACAACGTAGATTTTTCTAGAAATTACGAGGTGATCATTTACATGAGGAAGAGCAAATCGTCCACCCAAAGAAAAGACTGGTTGCAATTCTATCAAAACCATTTAAAATTATTTGTAAGTATATTATTTTATTTGAAATAACCTATAATCCATAAATAAAACGAAAATATTGTATTGGAAATTAAAATCAGGAAAAAGAAACTAAAAATAATATTTTTATTAATATAAATAATAAATCATTTTAAAAATATAAATAATAAAATTCATTTAGTAATTTTGTACAGTAGAATCAGTCATGAATCTATCAAATTTTTAAAAAAAAAATCAATATTCGAAAATTTATAAGTGTTTCCGTGCTAGTAGGTAGAGAGTTATTTCGAATTGAAATCCCGGTAAAGGTAAAAATTATTTTTTTTAATTAAAATAATATATTCAAATGTTTAAACAAAATAAAATTAAATTTTGTGGAACGTAATAATATCTGTGGTGAAAAGGAAAAAGGTTTTTTTTGACCCTACCTCCTTAAATTAAATAATTTCTTAATTGGAATGCAGAACAATTTATTCCTGAATTAGCAATGATTCAATGGATGAATTTCACTTATACTAGAATCATCATTCATTTTTAAAAATTAGGTTTTAACTTGGAAAGTGCTCATCTGCCCTTGGAAAGTGGTCTCCTGCAAAATGACAAAATCAGACTTAAGCAGTTTTTCCTTTTCGCCACAGATATTTATGTGAAATATAAATATAAAATTAGACAACTGAATATTGGCTGCTTATGTTTTCTGGGCTCCAAGTTTAGTTCACTATTGGCTAGAAACAGGTCAACGGTGATACGGGTGCTGCCGTCTGTGGATCCAATGTTAAACGTGACCTTCCGGTGAGAAGCACCCATACGTATTTCAGCCGGAGATATTCGCCATCTTAGTACTATGTCCGTCGGAGTGTCTGAGAAACGGACACAAGGGGGACACTTATTAATATTATTTCGGACAGGCAAGCGACACTCAGGGTATTAGTGTCCTATTGAGTCTTTCAATATCCAATGCAACTCACTAATCCTAAACTGGGTTTCAGGGCCCATAGTAATTTCGTTGGTGCTGAACCTTTCTGTGGTGTACCTGCAGAATATATCAGAGGGAAATTAAAAATGTGCAAGGAATCAAAGTCTGTAGAGTGCTAAAATTCTGTCATTGGCCAGCATCTGACGAAGTGATTCATTGTTCCATCTAGTGGTAACTCCAGGAGACTACTTTTCTTGAACAGGAAGGGCTTTAAAACCTTAATGGTATTTTACACTGGACACTGTAGCCTACTATTCTACTATTTTTTTTTTAATATGCAGCAAAATTTTTTAGCTAGATAAAATGCCATTTTTATTTATCTCAAAGTTAACACAATTATAACTAAAATTTTTCAAAAGTTTTATTATTGATGTAATCTTACAAATATTTAGAAAAAAATCTGCTAATTTTAATTTTTTTTGCAATGCTCTTTTTAACTAACTTTTAGTAGATTTTTCTTGATATTTCTTCACATTTAAAAATTCGTCTTATTGCAGATGCTTTTAAAAACTACTATTGTAGGTTGTAGTGCAAAATTTAATTTTATAGACGAAGCTCAACTAAAAGTCGTTCTTTGCCACTTAAAAAACTCTTTCGATTTGCGACCTATTACAGCTACTCCACCTTAACATTAGCTTATTTGTATGTATGTGTTTGTTGTAATGTGTCTGTGTGATGAACCTTAAATAGGTAGATTTTGTTGTTGTTGTAGCTGCTGTTGATAACGCAGTGACGTTATATATAAGTATAGTAGTTTTAAGTAGTTTGCCATTTGCAGAAGAAAAAAAATAAATAAATGAAAAAAAGGGGTAAATTAAGGTTGAAGCAGAAAAAAAAATTCAATTACAAACAATTGAAATTCATTTGTTTTGTAAGGAATGAGTAACTAGATATTTGTGTATGGCTACAATAAGTATAAATTTAAGTGTATGAGTTTGAAGGTGTAAGTGAGAGTGTAGGTGAGAGTGTTTGTATATATGTATGTATGTACATATTAGTTAAGTATACCAGTAGTAATAGTAGTTGTGTTAAGTACTTTTTTGTTCAAGTAGCTTTAGTTTTCTATGTTCTCGTCTGTTTCGTTCATTCCATGATTTCTATTTTTTTGATGATGGCAAGATTTCTTGTTGTAATTGTAATGTGTATGTTTTTATAGATGTTGTTGCTACTGCCGATATTTGTAGTCTTGTTGTTGGCTGCTTTTAATTATTTTGCCAATAAAGTGAAAGATTTAAATTCATTGAGGCGTTGTCTAATAGCATTTTATTTTCATTATTATGTTCTTTCATTCATTTAATTGCGGCATTCGGTTGGTCAAATTGTACATGTTTAAAATATCTGGTACTTTTCTATATGTACTATATAGAAGAGAAGTCTTAACTGAGAGGGGAAAGGGTTTACTTTGATTGTAGCGTAGCATCAATGTATAATAATGTAAAAGGACTTTAGTTGTTTTTTTAGCTCCAAGCATTTAAAATTATTTAGCCAATTGTTAATGTAATTAAATTTATAGCGATTAAAACATAATATATTTGAATTCTTTACAAAAGAAGATTTGGTAATGCGTAGTTCATTATTTATAATCTAAGATTGTTAGCAATACTTAAAACAAGAATAATTGATTTTTTTTTTGTTTTTCTTAAATATTTTCAGGCACCTAAGCTACAAATATACAACAATTTTGGTTTTAAATAGCTGTGAATAAAATATTTTTGTAATATTCTACATATTTTATCTGTATTGTTAGTATGAATTTCTAAAAGTGGGCGTCAATTCTGGATTTGAATTAGACAAATAATATATTTATTGCATAATATTATAATAAAAAATATTATAATTATCGATTTTCGTAATTGACAGGTAAAGTCTATACAAAAAATTTCCCAAAAATTTAATAAAAAAAAATAATTTTTAAAATCAAATATTTTGAATGATTTTGAATTAAGATTCAGTAAATGTTACTCTACAGGCCTTCATCTTTAAGGCAAAAATTTTTACTAAAATTTTTATTTAGAATTTAAAAGTTTTCAGATCATACTATACAATAAATAGAAAACATTTATTTTTAATAAATGTGAGAGAAAGATAAAAAGAATTGTAAAGATCAGCGCTATATAGAGTGCCACACTTTCGTCCCAAGCGACCAAGTTATCACCAGGCTCATTCTAACCACTTAATTCTCAAAAATTTTTTCATCAAATTTAAAAAAAAAACACATCAAATTTCATTTTTGAAATTATGGATTTCAACGTGAATAACTCACCGGGTCCGAATGATATACCAGCACTGGTGCTAAAACTTCCACTTTATATCATCCATTGGCTAACATCTTTAGCTCTTCGTACTGTGCGGGAATCTTCCCATCATGTTGGAAAGTTCCCAATGTTCAGCCAATCTCTATGAAGGGTACGGCCAATTTCGCCGAATCGTAATATGCTCTGCGCTCTCGAATTAATTACGGCTTTCGAATTACGGGAGACCTGCTAGCATTTATTTCGGACCGTTGGGGTTGGTCTATTCATTAGTTTGGTAAAAGTCAGCCATGTGGTGTAATGATTACACAAAATGTTGCGAGTTCATATTTATAAATAAAATATGTATGTTATAACATAACCGCGCTATAAACAAATATGTTCAACAATTTCGAAAACTCTCCATCAGATGTCGGGCAACAACTGTTCTAGGAATTATCATATCATGAAATTGCAGTGTTGTCATATTTGAAGCCTTTAAGCTTTGTTGACCCATAATGCTTTAGAGTCCTCAATGTTATCAATAATTATTCAAAATGTAAATATCGAGTAATGCTCTATTGATTCATTGGACCATCAATGTGGAATAGTTGAGCCATAATAAGTGAACTTATTCCTAGAGTAAGGGTTTATTTTCAGAATACTCTCTTATCTAATAGAGCACATCCGTTTGTATTCCAATGTCCATTGAATTGCACAACGCATTACAGTAAAAATTCATTTATCACTTGTACAATTCGTATGTGGAATATTCTTCCCACAGAGGTCTTTCCTGTCATCTACAATATAGAGGAATTGAAGTCATATATCTATAAACACTACTCCTTGTTTTGCTCCTTCCCGTAACATACAGGTTGGTTGAAAAGTTCCTGCGCTCGAAATGAAAGAATACTGTTTTTGTCACGAAATATATTTTTTTATTCAATATAATCTCCTAGAAGCTCAATTAACTTGTTCCAATGATCTTCCAATAATTTTATCCCATCTTTATAATGGTTTTCCGGAAGCTCTGCAAAATAACCGTCTACGGCTGCTATGGCCTCTTCATTCGACGAAAAATGCTTTCCACGATGGAATTGTTTGAAATTTCTGAAGAGATAGTAGTCAATGGGAGCCAAATCTGGTGAATACGTTGGATGTTCAAGCAATTCGTACTTTAATTCTTTGAATTTAGCCATCGTCAAAACACTTTTGTGAGCAGGTGCATTGTTTTGATGAAAAATGATTTTTTTCTTCTTTAAAACAGGTCTTTTCTAACGAATTTTTTCATCCAGCTGATCCAAAAGGCTGCAATAATATTCAGAGTTGATTGTTTTACCTTTCGGAAGATAATCAATCAACAAAATTCCTTTTGCATTCCAAAAAACTGATGCCATAACCTTCTTTGCTGATCGTTGTGACTTCACCTGCTTTGGAGCTGAACAACCAGCTTCAGTCCACTGTAAACGTTCTTGTTTCAATTTAGGATCATATCGGTAGATCCAAGTCTCATCCATAGTTATAAAACGACGCAAGAAGTCGGTTTTATTCTGCTTAAAACGCTCCAAATTACGCTGAGAAATTTGTTTTCGATCCAGTTTTTGTTGAATTGTTTATGTGTGCGGCACTAACTTTCCAAACAGTTTTTTCATACGTAATTCTTATGTAAAATATGGAGTACTCGTTCGTCTGAGATGCCTATGGCATTACCAATTTCACGCTTAGTCAAACTTGGATCTTCCCTAACCATATTATGTACCTGCTTAATGATTTCTGCTGTGGTTGCAGTTTTTGGTCGTCCTTCGCGTGGATCGTCTTAAAGGCTGGTATGACCACGTTTAAATTCACCAGCCCAAAATTCAACGGTACGTTTTGAAGGTGAGGACTCCTTATACACTTCTTACAATTGTTCATAAATTTTGTTTGCTTTTATACCCTTCAAAACAAAGAATCTAATGACTGCACGATATTCAATTTTTTCCATATTAAAAAAATCAATGTCACGTCAACTTCAAATGGCTTGTTAACAAAGAAAGAATTGACAGAATGACTTGCAACTTTGCATGTGTTTTCAGGACAGTTATACCAACTTGAGAAAAAAAAAGTTTGGAGCTAGCAGTGTCATCTCTTGGTGAGCGCAGGAACTTTTCAACCAACCTGTATTTTCCTAATTCCGACACAATGCAATGCATTAATAGGGGCAAACTCTGAGTGTTGGTCTATCGTAACAAAAAATATATGAGTTGTAAAATTTGGAGGCATGGTTGCATGATCCTGTTACCGGAGTACCGGGATTGTATTTTAGGTTTTTTAAGGTAAAAAAATAATCCGATCTAAAAATTGTCTTCGTACGGCAGGTTTCGACGTAATTTTGCTATTTTAACCATCTTTATGTATTTAGTTTAGATAATAGTAAATTTTTGTAATTTATAGAACAAGTCATTGGTACTAAAATTTATTTTTGTTTCTCACTGCACAATTTTTTTAAAGCTAAAACTTTCCAAAAAAAAATGGATCAATCATGTTTGCAAAGAATTTCTAATTATATTGAGATACTTAATATAATTTTGGTGATAAAAAAGATTTTCTAATAATATTATCAAAATGTTCTGAAAATTTTAGCGTAACTGCGAGGGCGACAATTTAATCTAGACCAAATTGTACTGTACGGAGGTAGACCAGGAATGGAAGGTTCGTTACATAACACGTCAGATGCAGCTGCAGCAGTCTAGTAATAGAAAAATTCCCAAGTATCTGATTACATTTATCGGTGAAAAACGGGGATAACATATGTGCTACAGCGACGAATTGTCCCCAGGCTAACCTGCAACAATTAATTAATGCTAATTGGAAAGGAAATTCTAAATCTTCTGTGCCGAATGCAAGAAAAACGAAACCGCGATTTATAAGTCCGCAGTACGGGGATGGATTTATTCCAAATTTAAAGAAAAAAATTTATTTTATTATATTGCTTAATCTTAATTTTTTTTACTTCTACGCGATTCAAGATACCCGAGTGAAAAAAATTATAACTGACCAGATAAATTTGAGATATGATTAGATTTAATCGATACATATACAATGTCATCAGATCAAAATTGATAAGGAATTATGGTATCTTAGCGATAAATAAAAACTTTAAACAGAAATTTTTCAAATTATAGCTTTAAATTCATATTTTTGTGTGACAAAGATCAGATCTAAATAGACCTCTTTTGATCTCTTTAGATCTACCTGTACCAGATCTAATTAGATCTCAATATTGGGGACAAAATTTGAGAATATTAGTATTTCTGATGAAATCTATTCAGATCTGGAAAATCAATATTATCAGACTCAGTTTGATCATTGACACATAATATCTAATCAGATAAACTAGGAAATTGTAAAACGTATTTACATTTTATTTTGGTGCCTTTAAAAACTGCTCACATGATCCTAGATGTGGCATTAAATATGATCTCCTTATATCGGTATACAATATTTATCGAATTTTCTAGATCTGTGACTGTATCTGATCAGATCTAGCCATAAAGTGTATCACATATGCCACATCATATTGAGTTGGATTGCTTCATATCTAAATAGACAAATACAGATTTGATCTGAATATTCTTAAACAGGCAGGTAAATAAGGCGTTTGATCCGCTCAGAACTGTCTACAAAATGTACCAATAAAATATTATCACGTATGACCAGATCTGGCACCAGATATAATTAGATTCAATCATATCTGTTTAAGCAGATCTGATCACATCTAATATTTTTTTACTCGTTAATTTAAAAAATTATTTAATAAGGATTACTAATTCGGAAAGCCCTACAAAACATGGTAACCTCCTTAAAATTACTAAAGCTCATGCAAAAAAATAAAAAGAACATAAAAATGCTTCCACAATTATCTATGAAAAATTAATCTATCACAGATATTAATACTACAACATACATTAAATTAAATCTATATATTTTAAAATTTTTAGCGATATAATTTTAAATTGGATTTATACTATTTCAATAAATTTCCATAATTACAATTAAAATAAAGTTAAAAACAAAATATAGTATGTATGTACTTACATAAATCTAAATGTAAATACAGATGTTTTAAAAAATTCTAGTCACGTTTAAATAAAATTAATTACTTACAACGTTATCATAACTATCACTAACAAAGTGCATAAAATGCACGTATAAGCTGCATAATAAGGCCCAAACTACAACTTTAACCAACAGTGACACAGCTATGTAGATACCACTACCTAAAAAAGAACATGTCATAGATAGACAGCTAAAAAATACAGAAGTACTGGTGGACGGACGATTACGGTTAGATTTGTATGTTACTGTGTATGTATGTAGTCTTATTGCTCTTGTGATGCTTGGTGTTGTTATCATACGATTATAAGCTTACATGAACAAAGTCCGAGTTGGCTTTTTGTTTGGTGCTCTTCTATTAATATTTCCCATTTTTTCGTTAGTTCTTGTTCTTGTTGTTGGCAGTAAGTGAGAGGTTAAAATAAACTGTGGCAGCACATTTCACAAAACTTTTACTGCAGCAAATGACACTGCAGTTTCCAAAAAAATATATATAAAATAAAGTAGAAAAGAATTAAAAAATATTGCGCAAAAAGGAAAAAAATACAAAAAATCCGTATGTAATTTATGACAACATTTTACTAAGGTCGAGTTAAATGCCATTTTTTAACTGACACTATGCCAAAAAAAAGTAACTACAACAAATGAAACGTACATGCACGAACATATATGAAAAAGTTCCAAAGTCACGGTGTGCATGTATGTGTGTATGCGCTTGAATGTCTATGCACAATATTGAAGAGCAGTGATACTCTCTTATACACTCATTCCTAGTAAAAAAAACAAATATTGCAAAAATGTGATATGACAACATTGATTCATGCCCTTTAGAGTTAAAATGTGATAAAAAAAAACTTTGAGTGCAGTTTTTTCTTTGCGGCTTACTACATATTGGTTAAAAAAAACCGTAATATTTTTTCAATGAGACGCATTTATCAATTAGCAAAATCAACAAAAGGGTTGAATTTCTAATTATTATTGTATACTAAATTTTGGGAAAACATTCCAACAAAAAAAGCTCAGTTGAATGAAAAAATTGTTTGGAAGTTGGGAAAAAATTTGTAAATATTTGGTGTATGAGTATTTGAAAATATGAACACATTGATCCCAAATTTATCCTGTATAAAACATTGTACCCAAGCCAAGGCTTAACGCCATCACCTCAGCTGCAGAAACACACTGCAATGATCTGACAATCAACTTGCTTTTTGGTTCTACACCCGACCAGAAGTCTCTGGTTGTTCTATGGACAGTAAAAAGGCATTCAAGCGCAGTCACCATGTATCCGATGTTGTAGTACGTAGTACCTCCGTGATACTCACATAAACTATACTTTGTATCCTCTCCAAATATAAAAGCAGAATCCTTATGTCCCTTATGAAAGATTACATGAACCGTTTTGTTAGGTTTGATAGCAAGTTCAAAGCCCCTTGCTCAGACACTCCCTTAAAGCCGTCTACATAATATAGCTCATGATGAACAAACTACACCTTTACTACTATAGCCACGTAATCAACAAAGGTTACCACATCTCTAACACCCTTTTCCAAGTTCACGAATCGTGTACACTCAGATAAAAAAGTTAGTAGAAAAATTTGTAAACAGTTTTCAATCCCACTTTACTATTTTTGAACTGAGTTTTAGAAAACAAATTATTATTTTGCAAATCTTTTTGCTATTTACATTTTACAAATTACAGAGTTTTTACAGAATATTTGCAAATTTTTGATGGTAATTTTAGAAATAATTTTACAAATTTTTGAAAACCGATTTGCAAAAATTAACAAAAAAAAATTACTAATTTTAAAAAACAGGATATTGATGGAAATGTTATTTCTAATTTAAACTTACACCTACAAACTTAAATTGCCTTTTTAGTTCTAAAAATCAGCACTAAAAACAATTTAAATTTGACCTTAAAAGTAAAAAATAATTTATTAAAATATTTTCAAAACAGAAATTATCAAATTAAAAGAAAATTATTAATTCGTTTATGTTTTAACAATTTTTAATATATTTAAGCCTTTCATTTTTTTTTTTAATTTTCTATAAAATATTTTTTGAAAAAAAAAATAAAAAAAATAAAAGATAAAAACAAAATTGTACATTTTTTTTTGTTTGATTTTAGCAAACAGATTTTAAATTCCACTTTACAAAGAGTATACTATAATTTAGTAGCGGCTACTAATTTTTCTACTAATTTCATTGTACTACACGAAACCACCTTAAAATCGATAATGCCGTAATTATAGTGAAATCTTTCACCGATAAAGACTTGTCAATGGTATCTACTGTATGCATATTGTTCTGCAGACAGCTGCTTGTCTATTGTCCTGCAGAAAGCTGCTTGTCTATGGCTTCCCGAAAATAAGTTTCCATCATACTTTTTAGTTTGTTTAATATAAAGATGAGGATGAAGTCCTTAGTGATAATATTTTTCTAGATGTGGGAATGAAAACTATTCCCGTGTCCCTCCGTTATATACGGGACGTAATCCTTAAGAGCAGCTCGTTTGCCTACCAGAAGAGTTCCCCTCTAGGATAAGATGCGTTAAACCCCACCATGATTCTATCCACCAGCGCCTGTCTGAAGCTGTGATGAAGGAACTGAGTTATGTAAGCCACTAAACGTTCTTCTACATTGAAACCAGTATGTCTTCCTATAAATACTAGAGCGTGGCTCCACCGGCTGATTTTCATCTAGTGAATATCTTCCCCGAAAAAGTGTCCTACTCAAAGGTTTACGTACACGCACTCCTGTTTGTTTGGAATTATAAAGGTAGGTTCATTACTTTGCTTCAAATGAGTGTTTGAGTTCTAGGTATAAATTCTAAAAGTGACTTACCTTTTTCATTCGTGCTAGTGCTGCCCCAGATGACATGCGTTTGTAACATAATATATCTGTGGCGAAAAAGAAAAACTGCTTAAGTCTGATTTTGTTATTTTGCAGGAGAGCACTTTCCAAGTTTAAACCTAATTTTTAAAAATAAATGGTGATTCTAGTATAAGTGAAAGTCATCCATCGAATCATTGCTAATTAAGGAAAAAACTTTTCTACATTTTTATTAAGAAATTATTTAATATAAGGAGCTAGAGTCAAAAAAAAAAAACTTAAGCACTTTTTCCTTTTCACCACAGATATAATTACGTGATGCGCAGAAAGTTCAGCTTCTATCTATCATCTTCTCCCATGGAAGGACACAGGTTGTGATAGACGACACACGCCGCTATGAGGCAGTATACGCAGATGCACATGCGCAACAATAATGAAGCCTCGTTGGCTTTATAGTGGAAGAATTTTATCTGCAGATTCGACATCATCACTGTATGGTTGACCTCTTCCTCCAAAATATCAAGACAAAAATCCCCTTCTCCATATATTTAGCCGAACGGCCCAGTTACACCCCTTCAGCGCAGTATATTAACAGACATAACTTATCCTTTATTATCTCCCGACCAGTTTCAAGGTATTGCTAGCCGCCTCCTCAACAACAGGAGCCTCTACTAAATAAGAATTCTCCACTGCTATAGAAACTTCTGCTGTGTCTGTTTTGACAGAAAAGACCTACTGATGATTCCTGTATACTTTCAGTAGTATCTCCCAACCCCAAACTGCCATTTTCTAATTGGCAATTGAAATATCACGATTACAGGAGAGCGCAGAATACCAAGTACACTACCAGCGTCGACTGGGAATGCTGAAATCCAATCATGAGTTCTTGATCGAGCCGGGATATCGTGCATGAACACTATATCCAGTTTCTCCTCGGGAAGACCTGCCCCTTGTTGATCGCTGCTTTTTAAACAGACCAGATTCACACGGCCCTGCTGCCATCCGTCATCGTCCCAGGACGATTTCGAACCTGCTATTTCCTTTTGGACTTGCTTTTAGAACTTCTTAGATTTAACTTCGATCCACGCCGATTGACCCCTTGGAATAGTTTCATCCTCGATGGTGGTAGTCACCTCACTGGTCTCTTTGATGTCCCTCTTATGGCAATGATTTCTGCTGATCCGAAATCGGGGTAGGATAAACTTTCCTGTATTAATTCACAATTTTAAGACGAAAGCACTTTTTGTTAATTTATTAAGACGGATTGACTTTTCTACTAGGAGCCGGTATTACTATGCTTTTATGGAAGTCCCTTAACCTCCTGGAATTGGCATCATTTCGTACCGACTGATCCCCACCATAAGCGGATTTGCCAGAAATCTATCACACACCGTTAAAATATACATGGGTCTCTTTGACTGTAAACCGAGCAATAAGCATGGGACATATAACATTCCAGATAATCGGGTGATGGATCAACAATATTACCCAACACCAGCAAACCCCGGTAATAAAATTGAGGCAAATCCATGCAAGATTACGGCCTGGATTGTGTTATTAATATTTTTCTTTGAAACAGATTTACAAATGCTTAAAAAAAACATTAGAGTTATATAATGATGTTATTCTTCAATTTGTAATTTGTAACACATCTGTGATAAATTCTTTTTTCACCAATTATAGAATAGATCCTCTTGGATAAGTTGAAACAACATTTTCTAATTTAAAAAATCATTTTGATATTTTCCTGACCAAAAGTTACATTTACCAGATAAATTTTTAATTTATATATTTATATATTTATTATGATTATTTTTGTTAGCCTACTATTCTAAAGAACAGAAAATCAGATTATAAATTATTTTATAAGATATACGAAGCTTAATTTTATAATATCTATTGATAATAAATATAAAAAAAAGAAAACAAATAAATTATTAAATTGAAAAAAAAACAAACATTTGAACATCTGCAAATAATTACCCTCATTACCAATATACTTTTACCATTTTATTGCCAATATTAATATAGATCGTACAAATAAATGTACATTATATCTTTTGCTATATTTACAATAAGGTATTACATATTTTTAAACTTTATGTACAAACATTTATGGAGGCACTGGCATACTCTCTTTTCAATTCTACAACCAGAAAACAGTATCAGTTGTGGCCACCGAATATGTTGCCAATCGAATTCTGGTGGTTACAACAACTGTCTTCATATTAAATTATATTTTTAGTTGTGAAAGCCAATATTCAGTTGTCTAATTTAATATATATCCCAAATAAATATTATTACGTTCCACAAAATTTTATTTAAAAAAAAAAATATTTTTAGAATTTTCTATGAATGGCCTTTGATTACCTTGCTTCTTAATTCACGCCCTGGCTTACTGCACCATAATTTTATTTAATTTTCTTTGATATATTCGTTATATAAAAATTTGAATATTTTGTTTTAATTAAAAAAAAAATTTAAATGTTTGCCTTTACCGGGATTTGAACTAGGAAATTAGGAGTACTAGGCTAGCTCTCTACCCACTAGCCCACAAACACTTATCCATTTTAATGGCTAATTTTGAATTTAAACAATTTGTTAGGAAAATAAATATTAGTATAAAATTTGTTTATCAATACCAATCATAGGAGACGTCTATTATCAATACAATCCACAATTCGGTTGTTTCTTCTGAAACCCTAATAAAATGATATATTTGATCAGAATAACCGTACTTTTAGTTCGACATTTTTTAATAAATTTGATGATTGTACCAAATTACTTATATATTCACTAAATAAATGGTTGCTTCCACCGAACACAAATACTTAACGAATTTAATTTTTAAAGATAATTGGAAACACCAATAATTGAATAATATGATTGATTTTTAGTTTCTTTCACCTTTTTTAATTCCCAGTACAATATTTTTGCTTTCCTAATGGATTTTGGGTTATTCCAAAAAAAATGAAAGCCTCACAAATAAATGATAACCGTTTTGATCGAATTGCAACCTACGATTTACGATTTACGATGTAGTTGGGTTGAGTATTCTGTATCTCCAGCACCTCGACCAAGTAGATCTATTGTGCACCCTCTAGTGTCTCCTCAGTTGTTCTCCAGTGCAGCCTTGAGTAGCAGTACAATATTCTTCACTTTCAGTTTCTTGTATTGTTCCTCCATAATATCAGGTCTGCGAAATGTGATAAATCGTAGGTATGCAAAGGCAGGAAATTTTGCCATTTCATGCTCCATGGTCTCCTCATCCTCCATACAATATCTGCATATCATATCTCGATCATGTCCCATTTTGTTCAGAATGTAATTACATGGATAGTATCCTGTGAGTGCTCCACATATGAGTCTTAGATTTGGTCTGTTCATCTGAAGGGCTTTCTGCTCCTCTTTTCATTGTGTGACCAGCACTTCTTTGAATGTTTCAGTGGTTTCTGTTTGTTCCAATATTCAATGGATTTCGTCTTGATGTGATCTGATATCATATTTGTGATGTCCTTTTTCGTGAAACCAAATGGAGGACACGGGCCTATAAATGGCAGTTCCGCACCTAGTCTCGCTTGTTCATCAGCATTTTCATTGCCCTCATGCCTACTGTGACCTGTCACCCAAATAAGTGTTACCTTATTATTGGTCGCCAGTTGGTTGAGGGCTTTTTGGCACTCTAGCACTGATCTATGGTGATATATGGGATTTTTCAGGATCTTTATTACAGCCTGGCTGTCCCACATTAAGTTTATCTTTGTCCTGACAAGATTCCTTTCCGGAAGTTCGGTCGTTGCTGTATAGATAGCATATAATTCTGCAGTAAATATAGTTGAGTCTTTGCCTAAAGGTATGTGAATTCTGCACCTAGGTCCATATACACCGGCTCCAACTCCTCTAGAAGTTTTGGATCCGTCAGTATACCACTTCTGTGCATCTTCCTTCCACCATGGGGGATCAAATTCCCATTCTTCTCTTGTTGGGATTTGAACTTTGTATTCTCTTCCTAGTTCAATCACTGGATTTATTTGATCACTACATAGTGTCATGTTCTTAATGGAACTGGCCTCGTTAAGGATCTTTGGATGACCTTTATGGTCACCTTCTTTGAACTTAAATAGTTTGTGGAGTTCGATTGCTTGCCTTATAGCTTCTCCCTGTATCGCGAGGTGCAAAGGATCCAGGTTCCAAATCACCTCCGGTGATGCAGTTGGAGTCGAACTCATTGCATCTATAATGTTTAGACATGCTAGTCTTTGAATCTTCGATCGATTCTGCTGAGCTGTTTTCTGTGTTGCCTTTTTCCACCATATAACCGATCCGTATAATATGCTGGGGAGAATCATTTTTTTATATATCCACTTCGATATTTTTGGGCTTAAGCCCCACGATTTGCCTAGGAGTTGTTTACTAGCCCAAATTAATTTTACGGCTTTTTTGCTTATTGTCTCCGGATGGGTACTCCAAGTGAGCGATTTATCCAGGGATTTTCCTAAATATTTCGCCTCCACTTTGAATGGTACTTCAATGTCCTTTATATACAGCCTAGGTAAAATTTAATTCCTTTTTCTAGTAAATGGATTAATTGTGGTTTTCGTAGGATTTATATAAAGTCCTTCATTTTCACACAATTCCCATATTAATTGAAATGCATTCTGTATTTGGTCTCTATTCGTATCAATATAACTGTGATGTCATCCGCGTATCCTAACGTAGTAAAACCTCGTTGATTCAGTTTAACTAGTAGATCATCACTAGAATCGACCACAGTAGCGGAGATAGTACCCCACCTTGAGGGCATCCTTTTATCGTTGTGATCCTTCTAATGGTGTCACCAAGATTCGCTATATTTGTCTCCCTTAGAGTACCTTGTTCACTCACCCAGTTATCAGTGGATCAGAATCCAGCTTCGCCAAAGCCCTCTCCATAGATTGATAGTTATCAAATTGCATCCTATATTTTGTCTGAGTGTACTTAAAAATGCTCTTATCGATTCTGACGTAAAGAAATATTAAAAATCGACAAAAAATTTCATTGAAATTGTTCTAAAAAATGGGGATGTGCTTTTGTCAATATTGTGTTAAAGGATATGTAACACACAATAAATATATTTAAAATCATGTAAGCATAATAATTATAAAATTTTATTAAACTGCAGTCTTTTGTAAGTATCAAGTGCAGTTATCCAAATAAGTTTCACCCATATAGTAAATGTATATAAAAATATTCAATTTACTTTATAACATCCACATCCAATTCAAATTATATAAATATATGTATGTACTCATGTTCATTTTATTTTTAATTTTATTTTACTTTACTTTCTTTGGCAACAGATAGTTTAGTTTCAATTGTAAGTATGTTGCAAGTCAGCAGAGAGTTACAGATTTTTTTGATGTTGTTTACATATTCGTCCATACATCATGTACGACGTGCATGATGTTTCAGTCAGAAACTCCTACTTGCATATATTCTTATTTCAAATATATTTACTTGTACATGTTGTAAGTAAATGATGATTATATATATATTTTTTTATTATGACCTTAAATTTATTGTTCGAAATATTTATGCTATATACTACGTTTTAACATAAAAATGAAAATATACGAATAACTACTAAGGAGATAAATGATAAAAAAAAATTAGGTCAATTGTTAAGGGAATTTTCTTTTATCGGAAAATAAAGATAATATGTATATGATTATATATACATAAATATCATAACAGTTTTCTCATGAACTCATGATTATGGTAATTTTTTTTAAATGATAATGAAATATTTATTTCATATGATTACACCAATCTACAAATATATAATTTTTTCTCACAGTCTGTACTATTTACGCAAAAAAATTAAAATGTTTTAGTTTATTTAGAGAAGAACTGATGATGATTTATTGCTAAAGCACTTTGTGCAATATTCTTAAGGGATTTGGTAAAAATGTGGATTCAAAGGGGGACAATGGTCTCCCTCAACCGCCTGCCCAAACCATGGAGTACGGTCTAAATTAACTAACGAGTGAATTGAAACACTGTAATTGGGACACGACATGGAACGGGGAACAAGTGAAATTGAAATACTAGGCAAGGGGACGGAAATGGAACGGAACACAAATGAGAGGAATTGAAGAACTATCTAAAAGGAATCAAATGGAATACGCAACGATTGATATAGAATCACCAGACAAATGGATCTCGTGGATTGTAAAGGGAAAACAGAGGAGGATTGCAATGATATGAGGAATGAGTGGAATTGAAATTTCATACAAAAGGAACGAAATGGAAGGGAAACGAGTGGTGTTGAAACATTATACAAGTTGAACGTGATGTAAGGACACGTGTAACTAGTGAAATTGAAGCATACGACAAGGGGAATAATATGGAATAGAATGGGCTTAGATATTTTTCACACATTTTTTTTCTATGTAAGTAAATTTTCTCCATTTCAAGTTTTAAGAAAATCTTAAATCTATTAACTAGTTTTGTTAATTGTTGCATTATTAACGACAGTAAAATTAAAACGTTTGTAAATTATTATTGAAATTAAATCCTTAAATAAATTTTATTAATTTAAAAAATGCTAACGAAAACAATTGCATTACAATTTATTTGAATGCAATATTCATTCAATTCATGTATGGAAGACATGAGGTTTTGGGAAAATTTTTAAAGGTACTAACCAAATAAAGAAAATTATATATATACATTTCCTGTAGCACCAGCTTATTCACTAACAAGGTACCATTTAGAATAGTTACAAGGAACGTGGCAAAAATCGGGGTTTTAAAGGAGATTGATAGAAACAGATCTAGTACTTAAGTTTCTATCGGCCAAAAACAAACTCTAAATAATTTAGTTATAGTCGGTATTTAGACTTGCCTTCCATAGAAAGAACTAAGACTTCATAAATATTCTACTTCAAAGAAAATTATCCCATATTTAAGTCATCTCCCTCGTACTTGCTCAAATTAGCTTTAATGAAACTACAGGTCGAAATAAAAAAAAAATATAAACACAAAAAGAATTCGATGGAAATTTGTTATATAAGTTTCTCTCCGCCCAAGGTGTGCATTAGACTGTACCAGAAAAAAAGTTCGCCATACAACAGCGAATATAAAGTGTTTTTGAAAGGCAATTTAAAAAAATATTTTTTTCCCGAACGTAGGGGTCGCCTTTTTTAATTTTACGTTATATATTCCGTATTTACAGTCGGATCTTTTAGCGTGATATGTCGATTTTTTCGTCTCTGTGAGACCAATATTTACTCTAAGGTCCATTGAACTCAAGTGTTCCGTTCTAGTACTTACCCCCCAAATCTCAGTTCTCACCACCCAAATGCGCTACCCTAATATCAGAAAATTAAAGGAAGTATTTCGATTTAATATCCGATTGTAAATACTGGGGATATTAGGAAACATTAAAAAATATGACTCCTACATTCCGCAATAAAAAAATTATAAACATATTTTTAAAATAGTTGTGCTGAAATTATCGAAAAACTTCCTTATCCAACGTTTTATGATTTTTTGCGAGCTTTAATTCTCTGACATTAGGTTGGCACATTAAGATGGCAGGAGATGAGATTAGGGGGTAAGTACTGGAACGGGACACTTGAGGTGAAATGATCTTAGACCAAAAATATTGTTACATCCGAAACAAAAAAATTGATATATCACACTTTAAGATCAGACTGTAAATGTTGCAGATATAACAAATAACTTAAAAAAGCGACCCCTACGTTCGGCAAAAAATACTTTATACTCGAAGGTGTACGGTGCACTTTTTCTTTTGTGACTGTAAGGTGGTACGCACTAATATGAATTGTTCCCATAGCACTTGACTCCGAAGTAAAATAACATAACAGGGCTATGAGATAAAAAAAAAGCCTCAACAATTTAGCCAACGAGCAACAACTGTTCATATTTGGAAAGAAGGAAGAATTTTCTGAGTGTTGCATATTTTTTTTTAAGGATAAACTCTTCTAAACGTGATTAAAATCGATCCATATTCAGATATACCTGCAATATAAAGATAGATTGAATTGGCTTGAATATAATATGGGTCTATAAATCATGCCGCCAATTTTAAGAAAATCGGAGCATATTTGGACTCAATCCCCATATAAATCCACCTTCACAGAATTTGTAGCCAATCGAATGGTTCGGTTGTGGTAACCGAATTTTTCAGTTGAGACTACAGAAAACCAATTGAGACATTAGTAGTTTTACGTATTGTGACAACAGTATTTCGGTTGCCTCAATGATAATTACATAGTCACTTCGATTGGTAAACCACTGAACCATTCGATTGGCAAAAAACTCGGTTGTCAGAACGAATCTGTTTTTTGCACTTAAAAAAGTTTGTAAGTTAAAATAACTGAAAATATCATTTAAAAGAAATGATATTTCATTTAAAAACCGGTCTACTTAATTTTCATTTAAATCAAATGCCATTTGTTATTTATTTTTAAATGTTAATTAATCAACTGACACATCCATAAGAAACAAATGATATAATCAGTTAAAATAAATGTCAAAATTTTACCTACCAATCCTTAAAAAATAAATGTTTTTTTCATTTATTTGAAATTATTTCCGTTTTTGTATTTTTTGTTTTTTTTTTTTAATATACTCGTACAATACAAGATGTATGTATGCATATGAAGCTTTAAACACTTTTTGTGTTAATGTGTTTGTGTATGTATGTGCGTTTATAAAGTTCTTGTAATTTGTATTGAAAAATTTTGTATATATAAAAACAATTTAAATAAAAAAACAAATTGAAATTTTTTGAATATTTTTTTTTGAAACAGACAGCAAACAAAATTTAAGTTTGTAATAACTGTTACGGACACAAATAAACCACAATTTTCCGTTTTGTGGGTAAATTTTTATTAAATTTTAAACAAATGAAAAAAATAAATGAAACTGAAAAAAATGGTAAATGATAGTAAATTATTTCGAATAAATGTATAAAAAAGTTAATATAGATATTTCTTTGAAAAATAAATTTATGTTCCTTTATTTTTAAATGGAACGGAAAACTTTTTTATTAAACTACAAACAGTTAACTACATAATATTCTGAGTGTGGATATACCCGGTATTTGCTTAAATTAACTTTATCTCTATATTTCCCACCCAATTCATAAAAAAAGGTTTAGAACATTTCCCGATATTTGGATAACTTCTTAAAAATTGTCTTACGTTATACTTGGTGTAGGGTAATATATAGTTGGCATACCCGTCTTAAATCTTTTTTCTAGTTTCCCGATAAATATGAAAAGAAAACTCAATTTTGTTAAATAAATTCTTATAAAATTTTTGTCCCTTGTACAATATATTAAAATTTTTTTAAAATCTATGAGTACGCCATTAAAGTCCTTCCTTGTTAGATATCAAACCATAATTTTATTAAAGTTTAATATGCTAATATAAAATAATTATATAATCCAAATCATCATTCAAGTCTCCTCAAATCTATGATGTGTAAGAAAAACTAATTTAACTGACCTACAGTACGTATGATTGATATTTTTATAGCAATAATACTCATACGTCAGAGAGTACTTGAAGTTTACAATAATAACATTTTATGTATGTATATTTAACATTAACAAAACTGATTGTTGATATATTATATGAACAAAAAAAAAACAAAAAACAATCTTTTATTATGTATAATTGAAACAAATCAATAAAATCAAAACATTTAAATAATCAATTTAAATTTTAATCCCAATTTTTTTAGCGCAACCATTAAAAAGGCTTTTTTATGTTCGTATCATTTAAGTTAATGTAATAGTTAAAATTTGCATATTCAAATTTTTATTAAAGTACCATTTTGTACAACAAATCCTAGTACTAAACAATTTTGTGAATATATTTTGAACTTTAAATATTTATTATTGTTAATTAACACATGTTTATATGACTATAAATGGGCAAATAACAGCCAAAAAAAAGAAAGGAGAGGAAAAAATTTAATTAAATAACGCAAAAAATATATATTCTATAAAATGGTGTATATATGTTATATATTGAATTAAATTTTGTTATTGTCATAATATCTATTTGCATAAACACCAAATACACAAAACAAATTTAAATTTAATATGGAAACCAATGACAACGTTTTGAAACCCTAAATTTTAAGTTTACAATGATTTACAAATGGTAATTTAAGAAGCTGAGGCAATTAAAAAGGGTGGTTTAATTTTTAAGGGCCTATGTTGATTTTTAATAAAACACAAATTATTGAGGATATATTATCATTTCTTTTTATTATTATAATATGGTATGGTTCAATTATGTATGGAACAAAATATCGGCCAAGTGGCCGCCGCGACCTCGGCGGTGCACCTCCATCCGATGGTCCAAATTTTCGATGACGCTGAGGCATAATTGAGATTCTATGCTGTTAATATGCCGCATTATCTCATCCTTTAGCTCTTGAATTATTGCTAACTTATCGACGTAAACCTTTTCTTTCAAAAACCTCAAAGAAAGAAGTCCAACGGTGTCAAATCACATTTCTTGCCAATTGACATCGCCACCACGTGAGATAACATGGCCATTGAATTTGTTGCGCAAAAGAGCCATTGTTACGTTAGCTGTGTGGCAAGTGCCACCGTCCTGTTGAAAACACATATCGTGCACATCAATATCTTTCAATTCCACAAAAAATTCGTTATCATCTCACTATAGCGAACACCATTCACAGTAACTGCCTGACCGGCCTTATTATAGACAAAATACGGCCCGATGATGCCACCAGCCCATAAACCAAACCAAACAGTCACTCTTTGTGGGTGCATTGGTTTTTTGACAATCACTTTTGGATTATCATTCGCCCAAATGCGTCAATTCTGCTTATTGACGAATCCACTGAGGTAAAAATGTGCCTTATCACTGAAGAAGATTTTCTTCGAAAAATGATCATCCACTTTTGCCATTTCTTGCCACCATTCTGACCATTGACGACGTTTGAAATGGTCAAGAGGCTTTAGTTCTTGAGTGAATTGCACCTTGTAAGCGTGTAAATTCAATTCTTTATGCATAATGTTCTTCAACGACGAGCGTGAGAGGTGCAATTGTTGGGTACGACGACGAGTTGAGGTGGACGGCTCATCAGCCACACTATCGCGAAAAGCAGCAATATTTTCTGCAGTACGAGCTGTACGAGCATGCACTGGTGTTTTCACATCTCCTACAGATCCGGTTTGTCCAAATTTTTCCAAGATTTTTCCGATTGTATGCACATTTGACCGAAAAAATCACAAAGTGCACGATATGCATTTTGATTTGAACGCCCATTTTCATAATAAGACTGAATAAATTTAACGCGTTGCTCGACTATGTATCTTTCCATGGTTCAAATTGAGTTAGTCTGAAATTGAGAAATGTCAAATAATATGCAGAAAAAACCTTGACCTTTACGTGTGGTTCACATTCAACATCGGCTCTTAAAATTTAACCACCCTTTATAAATGAGTAAAACTCCTTTAATCGTTAGCAGTAACCAATGTTGTCGGAAATAAATTATTATTTTTTGCAAAGTGTAGGGTACACAAATTGTATATGAAAATAAAAAATTTTTATGCAACACAACGCTAGGATTAATGAAAAAGTAAAAAATATATATATTTCGCATTGCGTGGGTATCTGTTGGTTGTACCATATTACATACCATACACGGAAAAAAAATCTGTTGTTAAATCAATTACTGTAATATGTTTTAATTAATTTTTTTTTAATTAAAATATTTAAGTTACCCATGTCAAAATCAATGCATTTCCATATTTGATCATATATGCTCACATATGTTTCATGAATACTCAAACATATGGGTATGTATGAGATATACCCATATGCGGCAATATATGTACATTAAAATCAATAATACGAAAATATTATGGAAAGATATTACCTCATTTATGCTCATATATTGCACTATGCATTGACGTATATGATCATGTATGGCCAGGTATGATCACATATCAAGGAGAATAAATATTTCGAGTATTATACGTAATATGAATATATAAATATAAGTCCATGCATAGATTAATATATGATCATACATTATCTCATAAATTTCCATATCTCTTCGGATCCGA